>JAPMOQ010045799.1:10643-30205 GCA_026543055.1 Argiope trifasciata | reverse complement strand
ATATATATTTATTTATATATTCTCCCCATATATATTTATTTCTATATCTTGTTCAAATTTTCAATCGTCAATAAAATACTTTTTATTTATCCACTCAAGCTAAAACGTGTAGAGTACGACACTTTATGTTAATACAGTTTTTTCAAATATTAATTAATTCATTAAATTAGATTAATTATTAATACTTTAAATAGAATTTTTGCTGTCTGTAATGGAAATGGAAATCAGCAGGCAGTAACTCCATCGGTAAAATGAGAAATTCATTATTTTTCAGTCGAAGGTGAAGAATGCGAGTTCGATTTTTGCGAAAATCAATAATATTTTGATAAATTAATAAATTTTAGTTTTATATAGGATAAAAAAACATCCCTTATATAAGATATTCATCAGGATGTAAATTTAGGAATACATACCGTCAGTGTTGAAGCGTGTAGATCTTATTAAATAATTACAACTAATACACACACACACACACACACACATATATATATATATATATAAATTAGTTGTAATTATTTAATAAGTAACTAAGATAAAAACAATTCTTTGTTGAATGCAGTGGGAATTGACTTAAAAAATATTTATTACTTGTTTTCCTAACTTTTTAATACCATTTTATTTCTTTAAAAATCATTCATAAAACGAAATTTGAGAAATATAATTTTATTACAATAAAATATATCAATTAAATATGCAAAAAATTAAAAATCAATATGCAGAAATGTGTAATTATCTTTCGGAGCAAACACATTCGGCTAAATATACAGCAATAATCTGAATTTTGGTGCTCTGCATTTAAATTAAAATAATTTATTATAATTTCCTGCCATTTGCGTACCAAACGCCTCACAAAAAATATCCTTCTATAAAAGTTACCGCTCTCCAAAGAAATATAATAATTAATAGATATAACTATACTTTCTTTCTCCAAAAAATATCCTCGAATTTAGAATCTCTAAGATTCTATGTCTGTTGAAAGAATGTAGTGGAAACCTTTATTAAGAAAAGAAATTAATTTACATATAAAATACACGGAAACAATAATTATATACAATATTATGATTATGTAGGAGTTCGGTAGAAAATCAAACGAGTTGCTGCGATGAAATCTTCCACTAAAGATCCTCTAGCATTTTCATCTCTGTATCTCCATATGGTGCTGTGAGCATGACGGTCTGCCCCCATGAGAGCCATTTCCGTTCTGATACTAATGAGAAGACATCAGGGTCTTTTAGTGTTTCTGAAATATTTGAATGTGGAGAAGAATATGAGAAAATTATTGTCAGAGGGACTTTGTCCATTTGTATTTTAATTGCTGTGGAATTTTCCATGGAATGAAAAAGAACTGTGTTTTGGCAGAAAGAAACAGTTATCGAACCTGCTTTTAATTATTGGAGAAATATTGATTCCATGAAGATGGAATTCCTGTGATGTTTCCTTCATTTATGCAAAGTTCTTGAACTAGTATTATATCTGGAAGATGGGCCATGGCCATTTTAGTAGCTGTTTTAATAACCTAAGTAGCTGTTTTTAGTTTGAATTTCTTCTAAAATCCTTATTTTCCATTCTTTGAAACACTTTGAAAGCCAATTATGTTTCCTAGATAATTTGAAATAAAAATATCGAAATCCCGCCGGATAGAATTTAAGACTTTTTAACTATTTAATTTTTCTCTTAGTCTAAATTTAGTTCCCTTCACATTATATCTCTTAAAGAACCAGAATCTATAGTTTTTAAACCCCCGTTTATTACATGCCCCTTTTCAGCATCTATATAATCTTTATAAATTTCTTTGTAACAATAGCAACCTATTTTATTTAAATTTTTACTATAGTAATTATAGTTGCAATTTTTTTTCTTTAAAGTTATTGGATAACTGAATTTAATTGAAACTATTGTATTATTCTTTAAAGGAAGGAAAGCTTTGTTATTCTGCATAATTTCAGGTAACTTTAGTTTTTCATAGTCAATGTCCAAAAATTTTATTACACAGAATTCTTTGTTTAAATTATTTACATTATTAATTAATAAATCGTGTTTTTTTTCAATATTAAGCTTAAATTTAATAAGATCTAAAATTACACATTTAGTGTAAAAAATTTTAAACTTTAAATCATCGAGTTTATTATTTGTTAACCATTTAATTTCGTTTTTTCTAAGACCAAAAATATATTTCCTAATTTTGTAATGTTTTCGCTATTATGATCCAGATTACAATAATTCTGTAGTTTCTCAAATACAATTTGAAATTTACCCTCTTTACCTTTACCTCTTTTAAATCTTTCACTAAAGTTTTCTGTTTTCAAAAAATCTTTAAAGATATTAAATTTGTTATAGATACATGAATTGTTTATATCCACATAATCTTCCACATTTAATGTGCTATTCAGACCATAAGGAAATAAAGTTTTTAAGTTACAAATATAAATATTTTCGAGGTCTAGTCTTTTGATTAAGTCATTAACATTGTCTTCCAGTATGTAAAAGTTACTATTATTAAAGTTATGGCATTGAAAGTGTTCTAGTTCAAAGTTAGAATTCTTACTTTTTATAAAGTTTTTAATATCAGATCTATGGCTATTAATTCTTAGATTAAGTTCGGTGCTAGTTTGACCTATGTAATTTAAATTACATTCAATATAATTTATAAGATAAATCAGGTTTTTATTTTAGCAGAATATTTCTAAATTTGCTTTTTCACTATTAATTTGTTATCTACCTGCTAGTGGACAGGTCTTGCACTTTTTGTTTCCGAATAAACGATATTTTTTTGTATTTTTAAAACTTTTATAACACATCGGTTGTGTCGGTAGCTTTTTTTCCATGAATACTCCTGACACAAAGCTATCCACGTTGCCCCTTGGTAGAGAGCGCGACTGGCCATGCGCTATGACACTTTCCAAAAAAATGAATTAGTTAAAAAAAAGTTATTTCTTTAAAAAATTATTTTTATTTTTTTAATTTTTGATTTTGCAGTTAAAAGTAAAGCGCGAATGCTGCTTAATCCTAGCAAAAAGCATAAAAAAACCATAAAAGCATTAAAATAATTAAAACCCATTTCCTGAGTCAACAAAGATTAAATCGAAACTAATTAGACCGAAATCGAAATTAAAATTTCATTCGGAATTAAACAAAAAGTTCACAAAAATGATAAGTAAATGAAATAAAACCTATTTATGAAACAAATCTAAATTAATAAAATTAATATAATTATGTAAACGAAATTAATGACGGAAATGAAACTAAAAATTGGAATCGAAAATTTTAAAATTTAAAACTTGAAAAAACCAATCAATAAATTCATAATAGCAAAAATACTTACAAAATTAGGAAATACATTTTTGGTCTTAGAAAAAATAAAATTAAATGGTTAACAAATAATAAACTGGAGGATTTAAAGTTTAAAAATTTTTACACAAATTGTATAATTCTAGATCTCATTAAATTTAAGCTTAATATTGAAAAAAATTTGTTTTAATTATTTGAATGCTTTTATAGTTGTCTTTATGCTTTTAGCTGTGATTAAGCAGCATTTGTGGTTTTCTCTAACTGCAAAATAAAAAATTAAAAAGCAAAAAATAATTTTTTTAACTATTTCAGTTTTTTTGAATTATTCTTCTGGTTTTACTTTTTCGAAAAGTACAGGCAATTATAATTACTACATGGGGAAACATTTCTTTGAATTCCTAAAATTTATCCCAATTAAAATTGAAGACGAAGGTAGCTTTGTTATAAATAATAACAAAAATATTTTTGAAATTTTTAAAAGGCAGCGAAATTTATAAAATTAATAATTTTGACTTAGAAAATTTATATAACAAAATTTATATAATTTATATGCAATTTTAATATTACAGAAAATTATGTTTCCAATAGTATTAATTTTTATAAACAAGTTAAGGGTTTTCCAATGGGTACAGCTTTCTCAAGTGCTTTTGCAAATATTTTCCTGCATTATTACGAGAAAAAAATAATTAAAAATTACTTAATAAATGGATGGATATTTATTGATGATTTAATTTTGATTAACTTAGAGAATACCAATATTGTTACTAACAGCGATTCTGAAGAATTAATTTTTACAGAAACAAATAAAAATCATCTTGAAGCTACTTATCTGAATTGAGGATCGAACTTGCTAATGATAAAGCAATAATTGGTGTTTATGATAAAAAAGAGACGAATTCAATTTTAAAATAACTAAACTCTGTAATTATCGTTCTAATCTTAACTCTAAAATTTTCAAAATTTTAATTTTCTCACAATTTAATAAAATTAAAACAATTTGTAATAGCAAAATTTCATTTATAAAAGCAACAAATACTTTTATTAAAAATTTAAACAATAATGATTTTCTCAAAACTACTGAAGTATCAATATTTTAATAAAAAAGATGAAATATTAATAAAATAGATGGCGCTAAGAAACTACATTTATTTTTTTTCTCTATATTATAATAGGAATCTCAGCTGGTGTGATATTTCTTCTCCTGTTGCTGGTATGTTTTTTTACTTTTTGTTTTCTTAATTAATTTTGTGGTCCGTTGTAATTTTGGATTGAATATTCTTATGTAATTTTATTTTATAGGTTTTGTTTTATTTGGTGATGTTTGTAATGTTGCTTTGTTTTTGCTGTTAAAATTGGTATGGTATGAAATATATTATTGGTATTGGTATTAACTTTCGGAGGATTTTTGGATCACGAGGTGTCAATACTTTTGGACATTGTCCACAGATGCCTCATAGAAAAAATCCCTTATTTTGAATCCTTTGCTTGAGGGTGACCCTTGAAAAAGTCTTCAGGCTGGATTATTTTTCGATTGGTTGTAGTTTTGACTATGTTTTGTTCCTTTTTGCTTGGCTTATTTTGTTAATTAATTTAGATTCATCAGTATTTTAGCTGTAGCTGCATTTGCACTCACTAAACAAAATGATTGGTTTTTTTAAATTTTAAATTTGTTCGAATCCGAAATAATTTTTAGTTTCGATTCCTTATTGTTTTTTTCGTTTCCGTAATTAGTTCAGTTTACATAATTATATTAATTTTATTAATTTAGATTTGTTTCATAAATAGATTTTATTTCATTTACTTTTCATTTTTGTGAACTTTTTGTTGTTTAATTCCGAATTAAATTTTAATTTCAATTTCTACCTAATTAGTTCCAATTTAATTTTTGTCGACTATATATTGTTCAAATTTCCAATCGTTAATAAAATAATTTTCATTCATCTCTTTAAATTCTTATGAATTTTTTAAAACTTGTAGTGGATGACATTTGATGTTAATACAGTTTTCTTTTAAAATATTACTTCGTTTATTAAATTTAATTCATTTTCAATACTTTAAATAATTTTAGAAGTTTGTAATGATAGTTGAGATCTACTAGCAGTAGCTCAGTCGGTGAAATGCGAGGATTTCGGTATTTTTTACATGAAGGGGAAGAATGCGAATTCAATTCCTACGAAAATCTATAATTTTTGGTGCCTAATAGTTTTTTTATTATTATTTAATAAAAAGTAACTAAAATAAATAAAAAAGATTGCTGAACTGAGTACGAATTGAATTTAAAATTTTTTATGTTACTTGTTATTTAATATTTACAATGAAAACTAATGTGTAAAATTCACTTAAAATAGATTTTTTTGTTGAAATCATTAAATTATAATTAGGAGAATTAATCGTTTTCATTTATCTCAAAATAACTGCTTCTGGATTTTCCATATCAATATAACCGAGAAATCAGAAAAACCTTTTATAGTCAAAATTAAATTCATGATGGTTTTTTTTTTATCTGAAGAGGATCGTGAATTGAATCTAGTTGGATATATTAAAAAGCATTTATTTCAAACATATTTTTCACTACCAATATTTAAACATACTTTTTCAACTTTTGTTTAATCCATTTCATTCACATTATTCTTTTTCTGTCCACCTCCAGAAACTAATAGAAAGTTCTCTCATGCAAGGAAAGAGGTAAAATTGTAATGCCTCAATGAGGTAATAAAAGTTACATCTGAACCTTTGATGGCCTTGCTTGCTAGAAATGAGCGTCACTGTTTTCGTGACTGGAATTGAAACTGCTGTATATTCTTCCAAATTTCATTTAAAATTCGTATGGAGGAAAGTTTGACTAAGAGACTAAAACGATTCTCTGCATTTTATTGAGGTTTTTAGTAATGTTCAACTTTAAAAACGAATAAAAAATTAATCCATTCAATGAAGCTTTGTTATCAATTAATTTCATTTTTGATTAGTTTAGCTATATTTACTTCCCGTTTTGAAATAATAAGAAAATTATTTTGGAACTAACATTTGATACGTACTTTCCTTTTAATAAAAGTCATCCTATTTATGTATTCATATATTTCCTAAAGGGTGTCTTAAAATTAACACAAGATTTGAATTCGCCTCCATTTAAAGTGTTACCAGCATATTTAAAAAACGATTTTACAGCTGATAGTTTAAGGTTAGTAACAACCTTATTTTGCTAGTTAGTTACTCAGTTATTTAGGTACAGTTTAGAAATTCGAGAATTGTGATTTAACATCATTGGATTTCTTTTTATGGGGCATTTGAAGTGAAAAGCCAACAAGTAAACTATATTTATGCAAAATGGTAATCGAAAACTTCGAGTGTGCGTATGTGCCAGCGCATCTATTTCCTATTTGCCCTATATGTTATTCCATACAGAATCCTGTCCAGTTTATTTACGATTCAATAAAAATCTAAAAATTTAAGGAAAAAAATGTTTTATATTTGATGCAAATCTTGCGATAACACATTGTTCTATCGTGTAATGCTCCATTTTTACTGACCATAAACTATTAGCTGTCACATGCAATTTTTAACAGGATTGTCAGCATTTTATTGCAAGAATAGGGACGAATTCAAGAGTTGCTTTAATTTCCGGATACCCTTTAAATTTTATTCTAAGTATTTTACCCAAATTCAAAAGGTAAATTCTTACTTATTTTTTATGACAAGAGGAAGAATATTGTCACTTTTCAAATTGCAGAAATTAGTTAAATGTTAATTTAAAAAGTGAACCAAAATTTTGATTTTTCCTCAGTAATTTTTCAGTAAATGATCCTTCAAAAACTCCTTCAAAAGATTTTTTAAAATTCACATTTTTTAAGTTTCAATGATAATTTTTTCTAACTTTCGATTACATTTTTAAACTGAATAAAAAATCGAAATGAAAATTAATTCATGCGAATTGAAATAAGGAAATTAATAGATACACCCTCCCTAAAAAATTGCGAGATTTTGAATTACTCCGTCTTTGTTCGTTTTATTTTTTATATTATTTTGGAAAGAAAATTTATGATTTTAAAAGATAATTTATGCAATATTGATAACAGTTTTTATTATTAAAGAACAGGAATACAAATTATGAACTGTTCCCAGAACACATTAACAGACGAATACTAAAAGTTGAAAAAACAGACGATAAACAATTATTTATCAAGAACAACTATCGACTTTATTTATTATTGTGATGAAGATTAATTTCTGGCATTTTTTAAAAATCGTCTGATTTAATCAGTATTCTCATTTTAAATATAAACTTTTCAGAAGATAAAAAGCTTTCGCATTTAATAATATTTTATATAAAAGCAGTATCAAAAATATTTAACATACATTTTTAAACCTAAGAAGTAGCAAACTTATCAGGTGGTCTAAAATAATCTAAAGACGAACAATTTTGGCAATCTTAAAAATAAATTGAAACAAATTTTCAAACTAATAATTAACATTATTTGTCTGGTTATAATTAAGAAAGAATTTTGAGTTAAAAAAAGATTAATTTAGTCCAGACTACTATTAAAAATGATCGGTCAAATAAATTAATTCGATGACAAAGAAGATTGTGCTTCCTCATTAGCAGTTTATTTTCCTTCTCAGATCAATAATTGTAATTGCCAAACAGAACCGACAAAAGTCGTAAAATCTGTTCGAGATTAATTGCGGCAGACAATTTGCCAAGCTCGCACTAGCGCCAAACGATTTCTAGGATTCTCTTCTGTTTTTGATCATTAGAGACACGATATCGTTTGAAATAGCGCGCGAATTGGTTTGATTATTGGCTCATGTAAATTAATTCCGTCTGTTCTCTGTTTTGTTGTCGAAGAATTGCTTCAAGTTTTCTTAAAGAAACATTAAAACAATTTAATTGATATCCTAATTAGTAACTTTAAATACGTTATGCGATTGTGATTTCTTTCCTTTTCGTTGGCTGGAATACGAATTAATAAGGTGAAACTGATATTGATGGCTGATGCTTCTACAAAACTAAATGCTGAAATGTTTAGAATTTACGGTAAAAATATTGTAAACAATAAAGAAATTTGAAGAAAACTGTAATGTTAATTTTATGAAAATACAGTATGTTTTGAATAAGTTGTAACATAATTGTGAATTATGTACCTTATAATTCGATTGTTTTAGAATAAATTCAAAAAGATGAAAGGCATGTGACGTAAGCTTCTACAGTACCAGTTATTTTAATTATTGCTTTCAGTTTATTATATTGTCTCTTAGATGAATTTAGAGTAGTTAAACCATGTGTTAATTAAAGTCAAAGATAACATTCTCTAATCTCAAAACGAAACTTCATTTAAGAAAACAAATCTTGCACCTATTTTTATTCACAAGATGAAATGGCTTGAATCTTTCAGATTTAGAACGATACAGAAGTTGTAAGAACTTTTCTAGAATAAACTAGACATAACAAAGTAAGTTAATAACAAAGCAGTTAGGAGAAACTCACCTGCAGTCAGATATTAACTTGCGAACTGTCTTTCAGCTCATAACATTCTACAAATGAGCCATTCAACCTCAAAAGGCTAGAACAAATTTTATTACAATAATAGAGCGCATTAATTTTAAATAGTTTTATACTCGTTATTAAATTGCTAAAACTAAAAATAAACAGTATAAATGCTAAAAATTACAACACACACAGCTTCCCATCTCCGTATTCCAGGTAGCCTTAAACTGATGTGTGCCTAGCGTTCAATTCATTTTGTTTGTGCTTAAATTAGTGGAAGTGTTTTCATTATGATTTCCATCTATATTAGTATAATAGGCTGCATTTTTTTCACTAAGATGTATATTAAGTTGTATAAAGCTACAAGCAAATAGCGGGCATATGTTAGAATATAGTGATTTAATGTGATGCGTTTTGTGCTTCTCAGCAAAGAGATGAAAATTTTGTATTTGAAAAAATATATGTGAGTCTTATTTTTAACCAATTCCTATATTACACAGCTGAGTTACTACATAAGTTTCATCTAAAAAAGTCTTTCATGCACATTTTTGCGTTTCAGTAATATCCTACTCATAAATACTCGCTTGTAGAAGAATATAATAAAAATTTATCCAATTATATAATTTAGATATAAAGTCATATGTTAAATGTCACCTATTTGGTTCTTCAATTATATGAGATATGGTTTTCATATGAACAAAGGAAGACAGAAGTTTATCTCATAAACTTTGTTGAACAATTGAAATTGTCACCAATTTTGAATGAAATTTTATCGTCATCACCACATACTAAATTTCACACATTTAGCTTATGTTATTTCATTAAGGAAAGAAAACTTTTATTCATGGACAGATTGAAATACAGACAGGCATTGGAAATCTGATTTATTCCAGAACGCAAATAAATACAAAAGATACGGATTCGTCTATTCTTTTTTCAACCTCTAGAAGATTGCGTTGTTCTATGATTTCTAATATTCTCATTTTATACTCTGTATGCGAAAAAGTAAGGTCACAAAAGTTCATGTTTATTTATTTCATAATCGTTGAAATCTTCTGTAATTTGATTTATATGTATTTGGTCTTATCTAAGGGTATTTTACCACAATTACAGTGTTCTTTCCTTTTCTTATACTAGAAAATAAAATGTCACTCTTTTTTAGTTTATTAATCAATAAAAGTTTCTGGAATTCTATTTATGTTTATTTAATTTTATGTAACAAGGTGATTTTTTTACAATACTTCATTTATTTGAGAATGTAAAAAGTAACCCATTATTCTTTTATTTATTCTAAGAAATTGATTGCATACGAAATATTTAAATAAAATTGTAAAGAGACTGGCATTTTTTCAATTTTTTAAATAAAATAGATTACAAAACACTTATGAAATGAAAAGAATTCTACTTAGAAGTCAAAAAAAATCGGACAATATTTGATGCTCTTGGTTAAAAAAAATTTAATAAAACTCTAATTCAGAATTATATCAAATGATTTGTTCAAAATGCCAAAAAACAATTCACGAAATGTATTATTTTTCTTCAGAGTTAAGAAATAAGTTGTATTTTAACTTTAATTACTAGAGTTAACTCCTAAATAATTCGAATTTTTCAATTTTTTTCATCATGTGAAAAATTAAAACAACTGTCAAATCTTTTTTTCAATTCCTAATAATAGTTCACATTCTCCCTATATATGTTTCTTTACAAATATTGTTCAAAATTTTAATTGTTATAAAATACTTTTTATTTATCTACTCAAGTTCAAATATATTTTTTACAATTTGGGGCGGATGACACTTGACGTTAATGCAGCTTTTTTCAAATATTAGTTCTTTCATTAAATTTAATTAATTTTAATACTTTAAAAAGAGTTTCAGGTTTGTAGTGATAACTGAAATCAACAGTCAACTGCTCAATTAGTAAAATGCAAGGATTTCATTATTTTTTGCTTGAAAGTAAAGAATGTGAACTCAATTCTTGTGAAAATCAATAATTTTTTGATAATTATTTAATAAAAAGTAACTAAAATAGAAAATTTTCTTTATTGACGTAAATAGGAATTGAATAAGTAGGAATAGGAAGAAAAAAAATTATATTACTTGTTACTAATCATAATTACCATCTGTCAAAGGCTCTTTTTTTATAAAACTGCCAAAACTTTACTGCACTAATGATGAAAAATTCAATTCCTGATCTCATTTTGGAATATTATTTATTTATGAAATGTATTGAAAATTAAAATTTATTCTTTATTCTATTGATTATCCTTTAAATACTGAAAAATATTTTAGAATAAATATACCGTTATATTTGCATATGACCACACACACTGACATTCTACTCGATTGAGATCTAAAATATTTCAAGCGATATAAGCCTCAATCTTACTTATAAATGTTTGTTCCTATTCAATTTGTATAACCAAGGGAAAGTAATAAAAAGGATTCATTTTGCTAAAGACGACTTTGCTGTATGAAAAAAATGAATGGAATAGAGACATCAAGTTTTGTACTTCATCATCGTAAATATTCTCTATGATATATGTGTCTAACCTTGTAGTAAGACAGTTATTTACTAAGATATGGTCATTCAGTTTAACTTATCTACAGAAGAATATCAAAAATGATGACTTATCTACAGAAGAATATCAAAAATGATTGAAGGGAATACAGAATTGATTGTTATCGTTAATAAAAATCCGGGAAAAGGAAATGTATGAAAATTTAGACACAATTTTGTAACTAAAATTTAAGCATTTAAGCGATTATAAAAATAATTTTTTATATATTATATTTAATTCACTATCCATCTTTAAAAATCTTTCATATGCAAAGTATCTAAAGAGAAAGTTTGTAACTGTCAAAAATTCAGAACTCGACATTTTAACGAAAATCCATGTTACAACTCTTCTAGTGTCCAAAAATATATTAAATTTTAAACACATACAACCAAACAGAAGAAGTGTGCCTGTATAAACGTTCGAATATTAATTAATATTATAGTTAAAATGAAGAAGCTTATGTGATACCATATGATACACGCATTTAATATCTAAAAAAATTAATATGCATCAAATCTGAAAAAAGTCGAGAAATATGAATCTTCGTATATATTTTTACAAGCATTTAAGTATGATAATTCAAAAAGACTAAGAGTTCAAGGAATAACATTTGGTATGTGATATTCTCCCAACAATTTTAGCCTTGTGTCAATATCATTTTTAATCGGTAAAAAAAAATAAAGCATTTAAATTGCGCGATCAATTTTTGATATTTGTGTCTTAATAGAATTAGGTGATTAATCGCCAACAACAGCACGTTATTCTTTAAAATAACTGTTCAAAAATGTATGCGTATATTTAAAAGAGAATTTGGCGGGAACTTTTCTTGGAAATCACTTCAACTGATATGTACAATTGTTTCGAGAATTTATTTTATAAGTGAAAGGGTTGTTGTGGTAATAGCCTCGGGGAATGAGAAAAAAATTTAATTAATCTTACTTTTTAATTCATTTCTCCTTCTGTTATTTATTTTGCGTTCAATGAAGCACATGTTGATTGAGAAATCTAGATATGAACAGGATGATTATAATTAAAAATAGGATTTCAAAAATCAATAATTTTAAAACTTTTGGTCAGAATGATTTGATATATTTGCAGAACCATAGTGGGGCAACGGAATTTTGTTTGGTTGGCGAAGAAAAAAAAGTTCCAAATAGGAGCGATAGATATCACTAACAGGGTTCACATTGTCTGGAGATAAGCGAATAAATCTGGAGATACGTGACATGCTCACCGCATACATAGCTACAGTAGCAATGCAGATCATAAACTTTTTGTCTGAATGCTTCATAGTGACTCTGACTAGGAAGGATCCAATTCTGCTTTTAAAGCTTTTTTTTTAAATATAAAATCGATGACTGTGCACTTACAGTTATCATGAAGTTTTGACATTGAAATCTATAATATCGGGTCTAATAACCACAAATGATATGCAAAAATTGATTGCTAAATTCGAAAAGATCAGTTTATTTGGTGTGAAATGGGGTACCGGGAGGAAATTAGTTCCAACTGTGACAGTGGGCACCAGGTAATCTCAAAACCTTTAAGGATATGATGTTAAAGATTGATAGTTTCACTTCAACTGTTTGAGTGCAGATGGGGAGAAAGACAGCTATTTACTACCCCGAAAGGAATGTTAGTTTGAATGTTGGGTCAATGTAAGGTTGGACAGTACTTATTCATCAGTCGACCACAACAAATCCTGTCTATACTGCTGCCTTCAGTGGTGGCAGGGTGGTCGGCTGTATGCAAAATGAAGAAGAAGCTGTGGCAGTGAAAGATGTCGCTACAGCATTGCAAGAACAGTGATGCCGGAATCAGCAAGTTGGCTGAATGCTGGTTATGACAATCAACACGTTACGTAAAATATTACAGAATATATTTTGCTATTGTCCGTACGAGATAACTTATGTGAAGGAGCTCCAACATTCTGAATGGAGGAAAGAACGTGGATTTTTATTCTAGGATTTCTTGCCAGGATGGAAGTAGACAACTATGGAAATGGAAAATCATATGGTCTGATGAAGCCCACTTCCATTTGCACGGTTCTGTAAATACGCCAAATTTCAGGATGTGGCCGAGAATCTGTTCCAGCTACAGCCAGTACATCTTTAATCTGAAAAAGTCATTGTGCGGTGCGAAATAACAGCAGCTTTTATCATTTACCAGTTTCTCTTCGAGGAAATCATGCCTCCTTTTATTGTTACCTGCACCGTTGCTGGCAAGCGGTATGTAGCACTTTCCCATAACCATGTACTTATAGCACTTCAGCAGCATCAGTGTGTAGAATGTACAATATTCCTGCTAGATGGTAGTCCTCCACACATTGCTATTTCTTTGAATCAGAAGCTGAAAGCTCATTTCAGAGATGATAGAATCACAAGCCGCAATTTTAAAACAATGTGGCCGCCGCGTTCCCTCGACTTAAAATCGTGCGATTTCTGGATATCGGGGTACCTGAAGAATATTGTTTACAGTTGTACATTTGAGAATCTTGCAGCCGTGATGGCAAACATCACACACCACATTTATTGTATCAACACAGATACCCTCTGATCTGTTGTGGAGCATGCCATTTTGGGCTTCCAATTAGTAGAGGAACAAGTCAGGGGGCATATAGAACAATTTATGCCTTTACCAAACATTAGTAATGTATTTGTTCCATGGAGCTATTTTTTGTCATTATCAATGCTGTTGCTATAAACATGTATTACTGTCTTATTACGAATAAAGTTTCAGTAAACCCCTCAACTATATTGTTTCCTTTTGGCTAATAATATTCCTATATTTATAGAATCCATTATTGGTCTTCTCACTGCAACGCCATCTATCAGAATATTTTGGAACTATTTATCTTTCAGGAAACACATTTCCATTGCCTCACGGTTGTTCTGCTAAAATATCAAGTCATTCTGACCAGTAATTTTAAAATTATCGATTTTTGAAAGTATAATTACTTTTAGATCTGTGTAATCAATCAATAATCAATTTTTTTCTGTGTATAATCAATTTTAAAAGAAAATATTTTAATCGAACTTTTTTAACATTAATCTTGAGAAATCTGAACGAATATTAAATGAATCACGAATGATACAAAATGTAGTTTCTTTCCTTACAATTCCTAAAGAGAACCAAGCTTTACAAATCTAAAAGAATACATAAATCTGTAATATAAAAATGAATTGGTGTTTCTTCGCACTTTTTGCGTTGCAGTACTTTTCAACCGATTTCTATGCAATTTGGTCATTTGCGCCTGCGTGAAGGTTATAGGCAGTGTACAGTTATCATATCTGTTACATAAAAATGAATTTTTGTTTGTTCGTATCCTATGCGCTGCTGTACTGTTCAACCGATTACGATGAAACTTGGTAAAACCTATTGCGTCTATGTCCGAGAAGGCTGTAGTTTAAAATTAATATGCGACAAAAGTCAAACAACATATCCCATCGGAATTAATTGCACATATATTTAACAAAATACAATAATTATGATTGATTTCTGTCAATGTGGGGGGAAATGAAATTAAAAATACCTTGTGAATTTTATAACTTTAGAATAAATGTTAGTACGATTGAAACAATTATTGCCTAGGAATCAAAATTAAACAATTAAAAAAAGAATCCGGTCTAAGGACTTTCTCAAGGGTCACCCTCAGACAGGGATTCAAACCAGGGATTTTTTCTGTAAAGGGTCTGACTTTCGTCAAACAATTGACCCTTCGTGACCAGAAAATCCCAGAATATTGAGGTTTTGGAGATAAATTAGTATCACAAAAGAAAAGACATCAAATTTTGAACCAATGGTAAGTCAAAAACACAACAAACATGAAATGAATAAATCAGATTCGACAATATAATTGAAATTTCACATAACATATATTGTAAAATAGACTTAGTAAAATAAGTCAAACTATTTTAACAAGGTCCTTAGACCGGATTCTTTTTTTAATTGTTTAATTTTGATTCCTAGGCAATAATTGTTTCAATCTTACTAACATTTATTCTAAAGTTATTCAGTTCATTTGTGTTTTAGTAGTAGCAGCATTAGCGCTCACTAAATACAATGTATATATTTTTCTAAATATTTTCTAAACATTTAAATTAGTTTGACTTACTTTACTAAGTCTATTTTACAATATATGTTATGTGAAATTTCAATTATATTGACGAATCTGATTTATTCATTTCATGTTTGCTGTGTTTTTGACTTACCATTGGTTCAAAATTTGATGTCTTTTCTTTTGTGATACTAATTTATCTCCAAAACCTCAATATTCTGGGATTTTTGGCTCACGAAGGGTCAATTGTTTGACGAAAGTCAGACCCTTTACAGAAAAAATCCCTGGTTTGAATCCCTGTCTGAGGGTGACCCTTGAGAAAGTCCTTAGACCGGATTCTTTTTTTAATTGTTTAATTTTGATTCCTAGGCAATAATTGTTTCAATCGTACTAACATTTATTCTAAAGTTATTCAGTTCATTTGTGTTTTAGTAGTAGCAGCATTAGCTCTCACTAAATACAATGTATATATTTTTCTAAATATTTTCTAAACATTTAAAAAAAAATTCCGTAGATAATTTCCTTAATTTACTTTGTTTCTGGGTTGATTGTGAATTTTATACTAATTTTTAAATACTATTTTTTTCTTTTTATTAATAGATAGTCTTCTACACAGAATGTTGTTATTCAGCGTGCTCACTAATTTGTCTATAGCAAACCACATATATTATCAGAGTTGATCTCTCACATAAAAATAAAATTATTATTGGTACTTCTCAAAGTCAATTACATATAATGGAAATTCTCCATTACAGATAGTAATTCTGCTATTTATTGAATTTATAAACGATATTTCTGTTATACAAATGTATATCGTGTTGATTGCTTCGACAAAAAATATATTTCCAAACGTTCACCATTTAATAGATCTAACAGCACAGCATCTGGAAATCAGCCAAATCGAGCTTCATAAACAAACGAGGAAAGAAAAGAAAGAAATTAAGCAGATAATTTACAAATTGCAAATTCATGTATTTTAGAGTCTTAAGATCAACATGGGCAAGAACCGAAAAGCAACACTTACATACTACTTGGTCACGATTATCAGAATAAATAAAAAAAATGTGAGGCAAGAAACGTGACAACTATCCTTAAAGGAACGTCTATCGGAGATGTCCTCACTCTACGCATTCCCATTATTCCTCCCAACATTCCTTTTGATTTCAAACGACTGCAGTTCCCTATTCTACTTGCATTCTCGATTGCTATCAAGAAAGCGCAAGGTCAATCATTTCAAATGGGCGGACTGAATTTAAAAGATGCATGTTTTTCACATAACCAGTAGTATGCTGAATGCTGCGAATCGGACAGTCAAGATTTTATTTCTGTTGAAGATGGAAAAGCAAAAAATTATTGCCTACCCTAAAGCTCTTGAATAATAAAATAAAAAAGAATAGAATAAAAAATATTTACACTTCTCCTTTATACACTTCAATGAATGTATTCGTTTACTATAAAAATAAATATAATTTTTCGGTTATTCTTAATTAAACAAGATATTAATTTTAAGTTTCAAATGATATTTCCAAAATTATTTCTTCACAGGCAGCAACGCGCTTGGTACCAACTAATAAAGAAATAAAATTGGATACGTAGAATTAGTATCTATAGTCCTGACACCTGTCATGTTTTGAACCAAATCCAACAAGAAATTGGACGCCTTTGTCTATTCTTTTCTTTAAATGATACAACTCAAACCTTGGCATATAATAAATTTGATATGATATTTCGTAATTATGAGTGTATTTTTGTGTCAAATTTTTATTGCAGAAAAACGCCTCTATAAAAGAAATTTTCGTATAGTATTAACAGCGAGCCGGGACTTAATCGCCAATCAATTTACTAAAGATGACTTGATAGATTCAGTAAAAATGCTAAATATAACAATTCGTAACATTTGTGCAAGACTTTTCCTAGGTTAAAACCTTTATTTCAATGGATGCGAGAAAATTTTGTAAAGACCCCTGATAATGGTTTTCATCACTTTTTCGAATACGAGGTACAATAGAAAGTGCGAGAAACAAATTATTGTAATCACCCCCCCACCAAAATCAAAAGCGATATTTTTGACAAATTTCCATGTTTCATATCATTCTCAGTCAGGAAAACACATATGCATGTTTTTCTGCAAATGCGATAATTCAAAATGCATTGAAATTCATATATAAAATCTTGTATGTTATCGATATACCAAATATCTAAATGACTGCTATAGAGGCTTGTCTGAATTAAGTGAAAATAAAGTTATCTTGTTGCTCAAGTACAGATGAACTAGATAACCAGATGTGGGAAATTTAGTTCCCGTATATACCGTATGAATTGCAAATCTACATTACCTTGTCTCCGCTATAGCAATGTCCAAAAATTTCTTCTGATCAAAATATATGTATAAATATGTAGGTAAAATTTATTCAAATTATTGGATCGGATAGCCTTACCTCTTTTGCCCTAGAAGAGCCTGCTCATTTGTTTGACATCCAGCTGCAAATAAAATCCAATAGTATAATGCACATAGAAAGAGGCTAAGTGGTATTTTTTAAAGAAATAGGCATCGGTACACAAAAACCGAATAATAAGAACTTCACAAAAACTTATGCTGGATTTACACTTGGTCAGTTATAAGACGAAAAGTCGGCAGAGCATGCTTATAAAGGACTTGATTTTTGTTTGCCACAGTTTCATAAGGCATGTTGAGGCATTCCATGCTTGTCTATATATAGCCCTGCCCTGGGTCCATGCGTCCCTGGGTTTTTCTTTTTTCATTCTTTATCGTATTGAAATGATGAATATTTACACTAAGAAACACATCAAAATAAAATAAAAAATTAGATCAGCGTACCTAAATTTGGAAAACTATAGAAAAAAATGGCAAATAAATTTTAAAAGCATAACCTCGCATCAGAAAGAACAAAGACCAAAAATTGTGGATCAAATTTTTCGCACTAGATTCTAACGTATGCGCGGCAAGAAAAGAAAACAATACGATGTTATGTTGCTATTCAATCACAATTACTTACCATCAATTAAACAGTACTTTTCAGCCTTTCTAAGCATGCGCTGTCTACTAGCTGTTTTTAAACTGGCCCGAGTGTTGATCTGGTAATACGGCCAACTAGAAGAGAGGAAAAGAAAATAATACGCATTAAATACAGTTCACAGTTACTCAATTTTTATTTTCGGTTTCAGGCCCTCTGGCGTAAAAAGTTTGCTCTATGAACAAAAACTGAAAAAGTCACTTGATAGTCCAAAATATGCATTGTACTGTAAATTTTAAATCAATTATTATTAAAATTTCAAAACTAAATTTATGGAATAAGTATTAGTACAACAGCAAAAAAGTTGACAGTTTTATTATCATGACAATCTCTTAAGATTGTCATGATAATTAAAAGTCTATAAATCTAAACGTCATAATAATAGGCGTCTTTTTTCTTTCACAGGTTTTTTTCAGATAAACACAAAATAATTATCTTCAAATGTCTTATGCGTACCCCAAAATTTTTTTCAACAATATTTCCATACAATAATGGGCAATCTTGAATATTTAGGGCTACACATGTCATTAATAATCAATTATAATGACATGTAATAAGTTTGAGCAATTTTTTTAAAATAGGGAGAGCGGAATCCATTCTTCTAGAAATCCAGTGTCCCGTGCCATAAAATTTCAACTAACTAATCAGTAAAGAAACATTTCAAAATCAAGTAATTTCATCAGGATATGAAAGAATGTTTCGCTATATTTAAATTGCGGAAGAAATTGGTTTCAATTTTACGTAGTTAAGGTTTAATTGATTGCCCATCTATATACGAAGGAGCCAGACTTGGAGTACTTGAAAATCTTCTTTCTCTATTATGGATTGCACCCTTTTATGTATTATCGATTAACTACTCCAGGAATTTCATTTTTAAGGCACTTGGCTCAGAAAAGAAAGATCTATAATACCATGCGAAGGTAAATGCATGGACTTTCTATAAATTTAGTTCTATGATACACATTTCAAGTATTTCAGTTTTAATATTCCATTATTCTTTTAAAATTATATATCCAGATATAATTGCATCCTTTTATGTATTATCGATTAACTACACCAGGAATTTCATTTTTAAGGCACTTGGCTCAGAAAAGAAAGATCTATAATACCATGGGAAGGTAAATGCATGGACTTTCTATA
>JAPMOQ010045799.1:0-10633 GCA_026543055.1 Argiope trifasciata | reverse complement strand
ATTTTTAATTGAAAACTCATTAATTTCGGAAAGTATTATAAATCAAAAACCCTTTTTACTCAACTTAGAAATTTTTCTGAAAAATGGAGTTTTCAGGGAATTTATATCCTTGTATTATATTCTTTAATTTTCGATTAAAGTGAATTTAACTGAGATTGAAGTTGTTTTTAATTGAAAATCAATCAATAACATCGGAACCTATAATAATCCAGAAACTTCTTTCACACCACATGAAATTTTTAAAAAAGTGTTTTATCCATGCTTTCTTTTTAATTTAATAAATTTCACAAAATTTATTCAAAATATTGCACAATAAAATTTATTTTCCTTTTATTTTCAAAAATACCATCTTAATTATAAATGAGAAGGTATCTTTATAATTCATTTCGCCTAAGAGTTTAGCTTTAATTGAATTCATTATAATGCTCCATTTGCCTAATTGTATTCCCCTTCAATGAATTCTCCTTTGAACTTTAAATGACTCGAGGAAACTAATGCCTCTCATTTTGATAATGACCGTGAAAAGTTAAAAACCCTTTAGTGAAAATAGCTGTCATTTGAATTTTTTTTTCGCGACTTCGATAAGTCAGCAACTTTAAATGTATCGCCATTTTCTTTTAAGATTTGATACTTTCTTTCATTGTTTTGATTTAATGTAAAACTCGGGTATTTATTCGGTTAAAAAAATATTTTAGGAAGGTTTAGTATTTCTGAATGAACCTTTTTAACTTTCTGGCATTATTGGGATGTTAAATAAGTTCTCGCCTTTTTTGGTGGGAAATTAATTCTTTTAAAAAATCATTAAAAAAGATCTCACTGAAAGAATTGTCTATTGTCTAGATGTTATTGAAAGTAGCCACTACTTTTCTTATTCTTTCTGGCAGCATTTGCAATTACTTTTCGGAAAAGCGACATGCTTTTTGAGGTTATCCAAGAATCGACCAGAATAAGTGATAGTCGGAAGGGACAATATCCGGTGAATACGGCGGGTGAAGTAAGACTTCTAAGAGTTTCTAAATAGGTTTTTACCGGTTTTACAATATGTGGCCGAGTGTTGCCATGCTGCAAAATGACCTCGTATGTCCACTCGTATATCGGCCGTTTTTCCTTCAATGCTCGACTTAATTGCTCCAGTTGAACTCGATACGGATTCTCCTGATAGTTTCATTTGGTTTGGTCAATTCATAATAAGCTGATCTCACCAAAGTTGATACACTCAGCTGATCCCACCAAATTCAGAGGATTAGCTTTTAAGCATAGATATTAGGTTTTGCTGAAAGGTGTCGATGAATGGCCAGGTTTATCTTACGATTTGTCATCACCGGTTACGATACGATGCAAAACTGCTATCCCATTTTGCTGTTGAAGAAGTTGTTCACTCTTGAAAAGACACCATTTGGCGTCTTTCGGCTTCAATTCGTATGACAACCAATGACTTTGCTTTTGACTCATTCCTAATGTTTTCAAACGTTTCGAAACTGCTGTGCGATCAACTTCTAACGATTTTGCAAGATCGTTTAATTTTTGGCATGATTCCTATTGAAGTAATGCTTCCAATAGTTCGTCTTTAAACTTCTTTGGTGCGCCAGAGGGTTCTTCAAGATAAAAATCATTATTTTTAAAGTATCTAAAGCAATCTCTATAAGTTGTTTCAGACAGAACACGGTCACCGTAATTCTCAAATATAATTATGTGAGCTCAACTGCAGATTTTTTAAATAAAATAGTGTAGCGAAATTACCCACAAATATTCTTTTAAACTCGATATTTGGCATATTAAATGCAATGAAAAATAAAATTGTTTGAATTTCTATGTAATAGAATAAACTGAATTTCAAGCTTGCTTATAGTAATTGTAAATATACACGTCACTGTCATGAACTAACGTAATCAGTTCTGGTAATGCCATTTGTTGAAACACGGCAAGAACTTATTCAACATTCCAATAGTATAGCGAAAGTAAAGTAATCGTCAAAAACTCGAGATTTTTAAGATTCTACACTTTTTAGAATTTCCAAGATTCGAAAAATTTATTTTTAGATAATGTTTGTCTGTGACAAAGATAGCACAAAATCAATTGGAGATACGTAGATAAAATTTGACATGCTACCTCTATGTCAAATTTGTAGATTTCTATCAAAATATGAGCAAATTCCACTTGGAGGAAAGTTGTCTGTTCTATTGATCTAATATAAATAATACAATAACTATATAATGGAGAAAGTTAGGTAGATAAAATTCGATTTACAGAATTAACACTTACAATCTATAAACCTATCAGATTTAGAGTCAAATCCATTGAGATTAACCAGTTGTCAGTCTATACTTTTAGTGACAGGCAAACGCTATAGCAGACTTAAATACATAACATTTTGCATAAGATTTTATGAACTACATGTGCAATTTTGTGTGACATTTTTGTTTTTCTAAACGTTGGTAAAAACGCGTTTTAAGCACAAATTCGATGGTTAGTGGTCCATGGTTATGACACGATGAACCCAATAAAAATGCTAAATTCAAGTCAAAGATAAAAATTTTGTAAATAGGTAAGCCAATGCTATACAAAGCTTTCCCTAGGATAACATCTTTATTAGAAAGTATACCAGAATTTTGGACAGACCATTCCCACGGGTTCTTCGTGATATTTTATATTAGATGCATATGTAAATTTCCACTTTGATTGTCATTTGCTTCACCAGGTTTAATGATATTTAGTTTTAATTTTAATATTTATGCAATACTATCTGGTACCCGGCACGTTGCTGCCGAAAAAGAAATAATTTTGGAAATATTTTTTGAAATTTAAAATCACGGTCTTGTATAATGAAGAATGATATTTATTCTCATATCGGAAATGAACACATTTATTGAAATTGAATTATATATAAAGGAGAAATATAAATAGTATTTATTCTACTTTTATTATTCTACTCTATAATATATTTTTACTATATCTACTCTATAATATATATTTTTTTATATACACTGAAGTGACAAAAGTCATGGGATGACTGTTAATATCGTGTCCTCCTCCTTTGGCCCGGCGAAGTGCAACAAATCGACGTGTCATGGAGTCCACAAGTCGTTGGAAGTCCTCTGCAGGAATATTGAGCCATGCTGTCTGTATAGACGTCCATAATTGTGAAAGTGTGGATGGTGCAGGAGTTTGGGCACGAACGGACATTTCAATGATGTCCCATAAATGCTCGATGGGATTCATATCGGGCGATCTAGGTGGCCATATCAGGCGCTGGAATTGTCCAGAATGTTCTTCAAACCAATCGCGATCAGTTCTGGCCCGGTGACATGGCGCATTGTCATCCATAAAAATCCCATCGTTGTGTGGGTACGTGAAGTCCATGAATGGCTGCAAGTGATCTGCAAGCAGCTGAACATAACCATTTCCAGTCAATGATCGGTTCAGTTACACCAGAGGACTGAGTCCCTGCCATGTAAAAACAGCCCACACCATTATGCAGCCACCACCAGCTTGAACAGTGCCTTGCTGACAGTTTGGGTCCATGGCTTCGTGGGGTCAGCGCCACACTCGAACTCTATCATCAGCTCGTAACAACTGAAATCGTGACTCATCTGACCACGCCATGGTTTTCCGCTGGTCTAGGGACCAGTCGATATGCTCACGAGCCCAGGAGAGTCGCTGCAGGCGATGTCGTGCTGTCAGTTAAGGCACTCGAGTCGGTCTTCTGCTGTCATAGCCCAAGGAAGACAAATTTCGCCGCACAGTCCTATCGGACACGTCCCTCGTACGTCCCACATTGATTCCTGCAGTTATTTGACGAAGTGTTGCGTGTCTATTAACATTGACCATTCTACACAGACGTCGGCGGTCTCGGTCGTTAAGTGCAGGTGGTCGCCCACTGCGCTGTCCATGATGGGATGGGATGCCTGAAATGTCATACTCTCGGCACACTCTTGATACTGTGGATCTCGGAATGTTGAATTCACTAACGATATCCGCAATGGAATGACCCATTCGTCTAGCTCCAACTAACATTCCACGTTCAAAGTCTGTTAATTCTCGTCGTGCCGCCATAAATCACGAAAAACCTGTTCACATGAATAACTTGAACACAAATGAAAGCTCTGAAAAACGAACTGCGCATTTATACTTTTTCGCTGCGATACTACTGCCATCTGTATATTTGCATATTGCTATCTCATGACTTTTGTCACTTCAGTGTATTAGATTTGAGTATTTTTTTAGAAATGTGAAGCTTGGTGTTCATTCAGAAGGGTGATGAAAGAAACTATTGATTGCAACTCGTTTGTTTAACTTTCGTTCAGAATTCTCAAGTTTAATGTTAGAAAATGTGATTAAAATATTTTCAAATTGATTAAATATATAAAATATTTTTATACTATAAAATCATTAATATAGTAGAAAGGACAATTTTTTGAAAACAAGGATAGAAAATTGTCTGTACTATAATATTTTCGGAAAAAACTGCAAAAAACGCTAGAATTTTATTAAATTTTTTATTGAAATTTCAAACTTATGATTGATTCCCCTTAAACTTTTTCGCATATTCTCTAATAAATCTTTTATCTCAGAGAATGACTTATATATAAGACATACGAAATATTAAGATTTAGTTTGAATTTAGCATCTTTACTGAATTTGTTTTGTCTCTTTGGCGAGTTAATTGGTGGTTAATCCTTCGTTAATAGATGCAATAAATCGATCTGAAAATATATTTTTTTACTTTAGATGATTGTATGATGCCTATAACCCTAGCGTAATGCAAGAAATATTCTGTTAAAGTTTTATAGGAATTGGTTGAGCGGTATAGGAGAGCGTAAGAGACATACAGACAAATATTCATTTTTATTTATACAGATTACACAGATAATTTTAATATGCCTTTAACTGCAAGTAATAAGTAGTCAAAGTTTTATCAGAATCGGATGAGCAGTACGGCCGTGAATCGGAGACATACAGACAAATATTAATTTATATATAGAGATTTTGATTATATAAGAAGTCAAACATTTTACTATAAAGTAAACTGGCTTACTATAAAGTAAAATACAACTACACAGCACAATGAATATAAACCTAGTCAACAGGAGTGATCTCCCTTAAACTTCTTAATATTATCTCCACTAAAGGTTTTATTCCCTTTTTCAGCATAAAATTGTAGTCATTTGAGAATGGCCAGGATTGTAAACCGTCTCTCGTCACCACTGCCTGATATCGGTGAAAGACAGTTACGAAATATTTGTCTGTCGGATGATTCTAGCACTTAAACTGAATCTATTGAGAGAATATGTGTTTTCACCGCATTGTTTACCAAATGGCACCAAGTTTTCCATACAATACTATAATTGTAGTTAATAACAAATTTTATTGATTTAAATAGCAGCGTTTATGAGTTACAGCGTTGACAAATCCAAGAAAGTATGTACCAACGGACAAAAAACCATTTGATGAATTTGATTCAAAATTATATATTTATATTTCAGGTGCCAAATCTGTATACTAAATTTTATTGTTCTACTTTTTTTAGTTTTATACTTATATCTATTTCAGACAAACAGACTGTTTGAGAATAGATTTAATTCAAATTTTGGGAAAATTTGACACTTTTGTCATTAGATTCGTTTACCAAATTTCAGCTGTCAAACTCAAAGCATTCTTGAGATAGCGTTCAAAGACAGACAACCAGATATATTGTCAAGAATGTGTTTTTCTTTATCAGTTATATTTGAAAAGACGAAATTCATAAATTTAGAGTTCGAAATTTTTGTCGATTAAAATTGTTTGTTTAATATGTAAAAAATATTTTACATATTAACTGAACGTAGGCAATCGTCTAGTTTATCTATATCGAATATGTGTCTATGGGAAAAAATGAGTCATTTGTCAATTTGTAAAGTGTCAAGTTTTTATAGCTAAAAATGGGATGGCTTAAGGATATAAAATTTAAGAAGTGATTTTTATAGTAAAAGCTTAGTTCTTTGTTAATTTTAGACGTTTGATAATAAGACATAAAAAATACTATTTTGTCTCCTTGTGACAAAACCTATGTACTTCAAAAGTCCCACATGCAGGATTTTGAAAATAAAAATCGGTTTATTATGTGTGATTCATTCAAAGTCCTTAATATTTTTGTAGCTGGATGTCTAACAGCACCTTATGCGAGAAAATTTCGAGACTACTATAGCTGATTTAAAATTGTGTCCAATTATTAAGTTATAAGAGTTATTATTATAGATACCCTTTAAACATTTTTTCAGAATTAAGTAAAATTGGAAAGAAATTTACTTATTACACTACTTTCCACGTTATTTTCTCAAATGAGTATCGCAGTAGTTACCTTGAGTAATCCGAAAAATAAATAAAAATGACAAAAAAAATATTTCATAAAGAAGCTTAGAGCACTAAAAGTATTTTTATGTACAGTATGTGTGTGTGACCTGTATATACGATTATGATTTAATAAACAATAGATTTCTGTATTTACAAATTAGTTGACATTTTTTTACAAATAAAGTGCTATTTTCTTGTTTGTGAAAATTATTCTTTTTAATTGTGATTAGCATTATTTTTAACCGTTTTATAGTATTAATTACCTGATAGAGAGTTTAATGTAATCACGTTTTATAATTACAAATTAGTTCCTTTATTTACTATTTTACACACAAAAAAAGTGATTTTTTTAGTATGTGGAAATGACATTTTCTTATTAATGATTTATGTTATTTGTAACAATATTTTGGTATGAATTTAACTAATAATTGAAGGTTATATGTAATCACGTATTATAATTTCATTATACATAGTTTAGTTCCGTAAAAGTGAAGAGTTTTTCAGTGTCGCCATCTTTATGCCGTTGAGGAATCGATAATGCTTTCTGTATTTTGAAATGTGTCGTATACAGTAGTGAGAATTGTGTATGCCAAAATTAATTATGAATGAAAGAAATTATTGTATTGTCTATAGAATATATATAAGTCATTATTAAATTGGAGCATGCAGTTTGATGAGTTTGGAAGCATATATAAATTAATTTTTATAGAAATGGAAATCGCATCAAGTTTTAAAGAATCATCAACGACATTCTTTCCATAGAAACATTCCATGATTTTACAAAAACAAAAAACCTTTAAAAAACATAATCAAAGAGAAATCAAAAGTTTTAAAAAATAACCTAAATCTGATAAAACTTTATTTGTATAATGCTTAGATTTCCTAAAAACAAGTGGTAATATAAACTGATATAAAAAGAATCAAAAGGTTATACAACATTTAATAAAATAATTTTATATTATATGAAATTATAAAATGTTCAAAAATTTCAAGTAAAAATTCTATGAGTATTTACCCGGATATTTTTTTATAACTAATGTAAATTTAGCAACCTTATAGATATTTTTAGCATAAGAATAAATTGATTTGTCACATAAAAGGTGTTATAGTTCAGTCAAATTTCTTTTCATCTTTTGCATATCTGAATAAAATTTTGTTCAACTGGTTCAAAATTAATGATTCAAATTTCGGTTAAAAATTTAAATATTTTTTAAATTTTGTGTCGTATATATTCCATTTTCTATTTTCCTTTCCGTATGCTTATAAAAATATATGCCAACTATAATACATTGGAACCTTTGAAATTTTCAGAAAATACACCCACTTTTATAATATAAATCATTCCTTTTCTGAAAAAAATTAAGAGAAAAAATAAATGCCAACTTTTATTTTCACAAAAAAGTCAACGATTAGTTTTCAGTTCATTAAGCCCAGTTTCCATTCTCGTCGTTTGTTTTGTTACACGTCTATGTAAATTATGAAAACTGAAAACTGGCATGCACTTCTATGTAAATAATTCAAAAGTGAAATTTATATATTAAAAATGAGATACACGAAATTAATTTAATTATTGTATAACAATATTTTTCTATCAAACTTTTAATCATAAAAATGATTTCTACTTTAAAAAAAACCATATGTCCAATCTATAAACAAATTTCCTTTATAAAATGATATACCTTTAAAGAGTCTCGGCATTAAATAATAAATAAAGCAGAAATTAAATATAGTAAAAATAAAATCAAACAAAGTAAAAATGAAGATCTTTATTTTGACGATACTAATAAGGTGGTAGGCGATAATTTTTTATTTTGTAGCACTAATTTGTAAATATTTTAAAACCATTAATCCTTTGTTTAGAAGTGAAGTGTTAAATAGTTGCTATTAATAAAAATAATCTTTAAAATTTACAATATTTAATTTTATAGTCAAGAATAAATGGAATTCAGACTCATATAAGGATTATCAAGTAACATATATAGATCCTTCATAAAGATAAATCCAAAATAAATACATTTAAATAAAACAGGTGATAGCATTGTAATTAAATCACTGCTTCTTTTTCTTAAAAATTTACATTTGGATTTTATTTCTAATCAGATTATTAGATTTTAATAAATAAAAATCATAGTAACTGGGTGAAAAAGATTTATTATTTGTTTTATAGATGGCGCCACGCAATTTGGATGATTGCAAATTCTGGATACAGAGCCTGCTCCTTTTAATTTTCAAATGTACGATAGTGCACAAAAAGAAAATATTCCAATCTTTAAAACACATCGGCATAGAGAATTTGACGAATCTTCCCATTTTAAAACACTCTGCCGATGCTTTACCATCTATCTTTCTGTAAAGTTTATAAAACCATTTACTCAAGAAAACGCAACGGTTTAAATAAATGAAATTCGGTATTTGATCTTATTATCAAAAACTGCAATTTTTCTTCAATCAAATTTTTATTTTATTTAACCAACACAAACGCATATTAGACTTATTTTCCGAACTATTGATGCATAAAGCATTGATATATGGGCTTCAGGAAATTAAATCCTGAGCATTCATGGCTTTGTCTGAAGTTCTGAATTCTTATAACCGGCAGAAAAGAGGCATATTCTTTAATAACATCTATAATAGAACTATGGGTGAAGATCTTATGTAGATTATTTCTTCTGATTACCAATGAAAGGGCAAGATTATTTTTTTAAAATTATATAGTTTACAGATTGCTATAATTGTTTTGTAAATTACGAAAGGAAAAAAAAAACATCATATTTGAATATGTAATGATTATTCGATATTATGCCCTTTGGTTAGACTTGTCGCATTGATTTGGCAGTCAGTGAAGTGCTAGTTGGAAAGGTAAAAATTCTACAAAATAAAAAATAACAATGTTTTAGAATAATGATAATAATTATTTATTTCAGAATAAAGAATCATAATTCTTTAGTATAATAATTATTTATTTTAGAAAAATGATTTTTATTATGTCAAATTTTTCGAAATCAATTAAAAGTTTTTTTTTTATCTTATTGTCTGGTTTTATTTCAGATAAACCACGTTGTATTATCAGACTTTGGTTAATTAATTCTATTTACTTAATGAATTAATGTGGTTTTTATAAATGCTTTTAAAACATAATAAATTATAATTTCAAAGTTAAATGTTAATAATATAATAATAATATATAATATAATGTAATATATATAATATAATAAAATAATATAATATAATATAAATCAGAAGTTACATATTAGTCAGAAAATCTGATGATATATTTTAAAGATTAGAAAAGTTTAAAATTTTGCATACATTTTTAAAATTTAAACGTTTTTCAAGTTATATCTTTTCCTTTTTTTTTCTCTCAAACTTTCGTTCATGATTTCATCACTTTATTGTTGTTGTTATTGCAAAAGTGATATTTGAACTGTTTTTATAATTTCTTAAAAGTTTTCTTTACTTTCTAGTCATGTTATTTAATTTAATTAAATTCGCAAAATTAGTAGTATATTTAATTTTAAATATTTTATAATGCGTTTTAAAAGCTCTGACTCAGTTCTTCTTTAAAATAATCGATTAAACATCAATTTAATGGAATTCACCTTTATTTTTGATTGTTATTTCTTTAATACAATTAAATAAATTTCAATACAAATAACCAAATTGATAAAAATAATCTGTTAAATGCTTTAACGAACACACATGAATAAATGAATGAGCATAATGTAAATTTTAATTAGAATTAAACATTTTATGTAAAAAAAAGCCCCTTATTACTTGCCCCTAATAAAGAAATATGATAGCATGACACATTTCATTCCAAATTCAAAATCTTGTATCTCCCCCCCCCTCTCCTCTACATTTATTCGAAGCTGAGCCTGGTTTTAATGAAGATTGTACTAGATTATAGCATTAAAATAAGCAATACACTCACTCCACGAGCCGTTTCCGCTTTTCCGTAAAAGTGTTTCTGCCTCTTAAATATTCCTAATGCAGGAAAGCAAAGTCAAAGCACGTTATTTGTCCCTTAAAAGATAATCTCTGCGCGATAGATATCATATTTTTTAACATGTATATAATGTATATAAAAAAATCTGTAGTTATCAAAAAAATTTTAATTTGATTTTTTAACCAATATTTTTTCAAACTTCAGTTGTCTTAACCCCCAAAATAAAACATTTTTGGAATCAAACTTGTGAACACGATAGTTCACAAATGCGTTAAGTTTGAAGACTTTTCATTAGATTTATAAATTTCTATCAAAATTTGAAAGCAACCAACTCTTATGTAATCTTTTTCTCTTTAT
>JAPMOQ010045797.1:0-13741 GCA_026543055.1 Argiope trifasciata | reverse complement strand
TGAGACTTATTTTTTCATGCGAATCATCACATTTAACATTGAACCTTAACTTTTATCAGTAGAATATATTTTTAATTTAGTAAAGTATTGTGAAACTTCCTTTGTTTGGTGATTTGGTTTTGATCGAAGTACCTTCGTATTTAGGTAATGATTATTTAATCCCCTTGCATGATTAAAAACTCTTAACTAAACAGCGGTAGAAAGACACAAACTGCCTGATCCCTATTAAAAAAATCCCTCTATTAACACACCAAAAAAGGTCAAATTTACACCACTAATAAAATAATATATGAATATTGTTGGCGGATACTTACACATTATTCTAATAGCATCTTAGATTTAATAATAAAAATGGACATCAAATAATAAATTTGAGCAAACCTACGAAAAACATTATAAATAAAAAGAATTCTGAAAAAATAAATGAAAATAGCTAAAAAAACATGTTATCTGGAACGAACAAACAAAAGAAATATGTCCTAAAGAAAATAAATGATTTACAGCACAAATACAGTTCTAGTCATTCATTTAATAGAGCCACAATATCTGATAAATGAATACCTAGGCAATCCAATGCAGACTATTCAAACATTCCTAATAATACTACAAACATTTATTGATAATTTTCAGAAATAAACAAAATATATCATTTCTCACTTTTAAGATGAAGAAATATGTCCATGAAATATAATTAATATATATATAATTAATATATTGCTCTAATAAACAGCTTGACTTTGTAAAAAATAAATTACTGATTTCTAAATTATCTTCAAACATATCTCTTAAATTTATGTACATTAGAATTCAATTCAGGGTAATTTTACTTGTCCTTTTATATAATTCTTAGTTTTCCTTAAATGAACATTTTACTTATTACTGACTGTAATGAAAAGTAATAATTCCCATTTGAATACTCTAAACCACAAATTCAACAAGAATAACTTTACGGAAAATGCATTTAATCTAATTTTAAAAAATTGTCATTGAGTTTTATGTAATAATGCCGTAATCAAGCTTTGATCAGCAAATAATTAACATGTAAATTTGATTTACATAGCAATGGCTTCAATACAATAAATCAATATTAAATAAATCTTCAAAAAATTACATATATCTTTTTGCCACCAATTTTTGTTAATATTATACTTTGAACATTTAAAAATAAGTATCTGAACTTACCTAATGGTATCGTGAAGATTGCAACTAAAATTCTCAGAACCATGATTGATTTGAAGAGGAACTTATGGACGGTGTTTCGTCCCCTAAATCTTCTGTCCTGTGCCGTAACTAAAGAATTTAAAATTATTTTTATTTATAATGCAGATAAAAAAAATGGCATTGAAATCCCTTATCAATACAATATTTCATTTAGATAAGATGGAAACTATTTTTATCAATAAATGAAAAAAATTGATTTGCATTTACAATGAAGATTGTAAGTCCCGAAATAATAGATAAGCCTTTTATTTAGTGTTTTTAGATACAATACTTTTTGATAAATATTTCTGTAGTCAAGTCTGGAGGCAAAGGTCTATTATTTTCGTCATGAAAAAAATGGATTCCACCCCAATAATTGTATAATGGTAGTACCAATGAGAATGAAAAGGGAGAGGGAGAAGAAGAGAAGGCAACTGATCACGACAAAATATCTAAGATATCTAGATTGATAAAAAATTATTATATGGATAGATTCAAAGATAGTTAAAGTTAGGGAATAAAATCAATTTTTATCCCATTAGTTTTAGTCAATTGTAGTGACGGAATAACTTTCCATACAGAGATCATTAGATAGAGATATACGGTTCACTTAATTTAAATTATCTTCAATTGTTGGAGAGATAAGGAAAAAAATTTAATTTGTACCCTTTGACCTGAATATTGTATCTGAAAAATTCTGTCAACATTTTTATCTATTCTGGAACATATCCCTAGATTCTTCAAAATTTCTCTAGAGATCATCTATAGCGTCTACAATGTAACATTAAGCTAAACTGTAAATTTATGTTACTATAAAAGACTATACATGGGAAATATCGATATTCTCCACTAAGCATTCGTAATCACGCAGGGCATACACTAAAAGTATGTTAACTCTTAACTGTGGATGTGCGGTCTGTGAGATTGCTAGCGAGGTACTTTCGGTCACCCCTATTCTATTTTTAGCTGAATTGAATAGATTGAGCCTGCAGCTTCATGTTTCGTGACCTTCAATACACCTGCACTTTTTCAACTGATTTGAGCAGATAGTTATTTCTTTTAGTAATGTCACTCAGACCTTTCCTCCCATTTAGTGTCCCAGCGATAAATAAGGCTTAGCAGATGGCACGAAAACTTGGGTCCAAAAATAACATTTAGTTTAGTGATTCTATTATGAAGAATTGCTCCAGATTCTTTTAAATGAAGTAGAAAATTATTTTAGTGATTAGGATAATTGTACTGAAGAATTTTTCGATGAAAGTTCGCATTCAACTGATTCTGATATGTATGTTCAAACATAATTAATTTTTCTAGTGATAATACTTTTTGAAAATTTTATAAAATGTATTAATATGCCAATAGATGTATATAAAGAATTTATTAGTTGATTTTTATAATAGTTCTTAACCTGTCAGTTTAAAGTGTCCTAGAAAACCGGGCTATGAAAGTCACACAAGCCGATAAAAAAGGGCCAATTTCACCCATTGCATTTTTTTTACTTTTGATATAATTGGTTAATTTTACATTATATTGTTTTTTATACGCCTTTATATTCTGGAAAAAATAATATGATTTAAAAAGTATAAAGTTATATGTTTTTCAAGAATATTATTATTTTTTTACATGTAATGTGTGAAGAAAATGTATGTTCCAACGCATTTACTTTTTTCAGTGGCTAAATATTTTGAAAAAGTTATAAAATATATTTATATGACAAGAAAACTGTCTGCAGAATATATTGGCCGATTTTCAATCGCATACATTCATTAGAAAATTTGATTCGGGTGTAATGAAAATGAGTTCACATAGACGGCACCTCCCCAGTTAAGGGTTAAATATCATATATCCTTATATGAATTTTTATATATATCATATATCCTTATACAAGCAAATGTCAACATTCAGCATACACATATACTGAATTAGGTATAAAAATGTTTTTGCAATGAAATTCGCAACTTTTTAAGTAATACTTTAGTATAAAATAATATATAATTGATTATCAAAACAGCGGAAATCCCACAGACGAATAGATTTGTCTTTGTCAATAAGTTATAAGGCCTTTGGTATGTAATGTAGTTTCTATTCGAGTGAGTTAGACAGGCACTGGAAAATGTTACTAGGAATATTGTATCATTCTTCATAGATATATAGTGAAAGTTTCAGTAGGGATCCGTAGAGATTGTTTATTCATGATTGAATGCTTAAAAATATCTTAACGGTTCAACTATGTTTTAATCGGGAAACTATGCGGACGACCATTCACTTCACCCTCGTGTTCATTAAAGCACAATAGAAGCAATATCAACCTGGAAAGTTCTATCTCCTTCAGAAAACGGAAGTTACATCATAGAATGGACCTGGTCAGCTAAATCTTTTATTTACTTCTCCTCACTCAGTGATCCTTACTTTCAGAATTACGATCAGACCTGCAATAAAGCATTTAGAAGGAGATGAACACGACCATACTCAGGGCAGATGTCATCCAAACTGGTATTCATCATGTTGTGAAGAATATTATTCGTCTGCCAGTAGACATAAATTGATCGGATTTGCGTTTATAGCATTTGCATAGATGACGTTTTGCAATAACATTTGTGTCAAGTGGCCTGGAGATTGCTGTTTTGTCTTAAATGATATATTTATGAAGGTGGCTTTCGGTATTCATTTTGGAAAATTCATATGCTTATTGAGCTAAGAAATCATCTTGGTTACCGTTGTTATCATTTGAAACATTACAGTCTGCTTCAGCACTCGCCGATCTCTTTCACTCAGCTTCATTTTTTGTTCAATTGTTTTCTTTGTTAAGCTTTGTGTATGCTAGCATAACTTTAGACACCTTTCCTCTGGAAATCTTAAAAGTAGATTTTTTTTTTCCATTTACCGATGATTCGGCTAAAATAGGTTCCTAATCTATAATTTATCTTCTTTGACTATTTACTAGGTCTGACTTCATAATGTCAAAGTATATGTTGTTTGAATCATAAAATAATTGGTAGCTAGAACTATATTTTACTGCTTACGAAGTCCATTCTTAAATGTCAATTTTCAACATAAACTAGACAAATAACAAAACAACAAACAGCAACACAATTTTTATAACAAAACAAAATTTTTAGTCTTTCATCAACTTATTTGATAAGTGTCGAAATTCACTTGAAAATACTGGCATTCTCTAATTTCTGACTTTCTGGTTATCATACATGTTTATAAATTTTTAAACGACATATTTGGGAGTAATATACATTATGATAAATAATTTTTCTGAAATCTGATAATCAGATACTGCTATAAGGGCATTTTTTAATGAAATCTACTAAAAAAGGAAAATTTCCAAAAGATGACAAGAAAAGGGCTAAAAAGCTGTCATTCTGTTTAGGCCTTATTAGTTTCAAGATTACTTAAATAGAAAAATCAAATCTGCTTAAATAACTAAGATCCATCATTTCTTGACTAGTGAACAGACATCCTAAATAAGTTGGAATTATCCAGTTCCTGATTCCGTGCCTTTTATTCGAATATATCTAAATTTAACCGAAGCTGTAATTGAATATCTGGAATAAATAACACAGGCACATAAATTTTACATACCGAGGATGACGAATTTGAATGGTATCTGAAAAAATGTTTTTCACATACCATTCAAATTCGTCATATATATTAATGTATCGAGAGACATATTTACAGGATTTATAGACCGATTTATATACCAATTCGTAACCAGTATACTTAAAATGCCATCTAAAACAGTGCTTCGAAAGTCTCTCAAGTCAATAATAAAAGGTCAATTTTACCCATTGCCAATTTTTTTTCATGTTATTGTTGAATTTTAAGCTATATTGTTTTAGATAAACCTTTATATAGCTGAGAAATGTGCATGATTTAAAAGTATAAAGTAATATGTTTTTTCAAGAATATTATTTGTTGTAACCTGTAATTTGAGAAGAAAATGTTTGTTCCAATTCATTTACTTTTTTCAGAGATAATATATTTTGAAAATTTTCTAAAACATATATGAATATCAAGAATGTATTTGCAAAATATATTGGCAGATATTCATACCACTACATTTAATAGAATATTTAATTTGAGCATAAATAAATGCGGCCCCTCCATGGTTGTCCTAAAACTTCGCCTCCACAATTAAGGCTAAACAATTGTTTTTACGGCCTTTTATGTATTATGGGAACTAACAAGAGTTCATTCTATGGCAAAATCTTAATCCGGTCTAATTCGGATCGTAGTAACTAAATAATAATAAATACTAAAATTAAAGTTTTTTTAGCAAGGATTTCCAAAATTATTTATATAAGATTATAGAATTGAATTCATAAGTAATACAAAGTATTAAAATTTTAACTAATCCAAATCAAATACAAGTAAGTCATCTAAATTCGCTAATATCACCGAACTTTTTTGTTATTTCTAGATATTATTTAAGTTTGTTTCTAAAATAATTTTTCCACTCCACACCGTGTAACAAAATAATTTTTTAATAATAATTTTCACCCGAAGGTTATCTTTTTAAGCAATATTATCTCTATTTTTTTTATTCAAGACAGTTTTCCAACATAGTATAAATCAGGTCATCAAGTCATTTTTATCTCAAAAAGTGTTTACATTATGTAAATCAGGATATAGATAAATATATCTTAGTTATAAATATTGACACCCATCAATGATGAACCATGTATCTTCAATTTGTAATCTCTAAATCAGTATCAAAAACAATCGAGAATAATCAGCACTAATTTAATTGAATCATTCAATGGCTTTTGAATGTGTTGTTAAAAAAATATATGAATTTAAATGAACGTATTTCATTAAGATAATTTCCAAAAAAATCTTAGTAGGAACAAAATTTAATTCGTTTATTTATTTACTAACTATTTTACAATCATTGTTTTTATTCAATCCTAGCTTCTTTGATTCTCCAGATTCTCTTATCACTGGGATTAATTCTCGTCAAAATTTTCAATTAAAGGTTTCATATGACAAGTTTGTTGAATAGCATTTTCAAAAAAATAATTTTAAATTTTTATAATCACATAAATTTATAAAAACTTTGCGACATTCTTTCTCACTTTTTGTCAGTGGCGTAAATTTTGAAATGTAGTGGAGATGACTGAATTTCAATTAATACAAAAATTTATTTTCTGATTTATTTATTTCTCAAATTTATTTTATTTCTAAAAAACGTTCAACTCCAGAAAAAAATATTAATTATAATGCATTACAGAATTCCTTTTTTTTAATTTATTCAGTACCTGAAAACTTTATTCAATACACATTTTTCTAATCCCTAAAAATGTAATAATAAATAAAATAAACTTAGTTTTTTTATATCTTATTTTCAAAAGGATTTAAATGGCGTAAATAATATATATACTTTATTGTTTCTCAAGAAACATAATTCTAAAAAAATTATGAAATCCTTGTAAAGAAGTTATTTTCAACAGTCATTTGATCCTGAGGAAATGAACAGTGAAACTTTATTGACATTCTAATTTACAAGCAATTAAAGAAATTTATATTTTCTGCGATCAATTCTGATTGAGTTATGAAGTTTTAAATAACACAATTTATGAAAATCAGCATTTTCCTAAATTCAGCGCTAATCAGCCTCTTGGAAACTCCGAGTGCTGATCGCAGTATCTTCTTCAAGACAGTCTGAGACTCGTTTATATTAATTAGTAATATTTAAATTTTCAAAACACACTCCGTTTTAGTTGCAATAGAAATGACTTTTTAATCAAAAAGTTAGTGTCTCAAGAATATGTATTATATCGGACCAGGGGATTTATAGAGAAATATAAAATCTGTGATTCGTCAAAATATTTATTAACTCAAGATGCATAAAACAATATACTTTATTTCGTTTACATCATGTTTTTTTATCCTTAGATGCAAATGCCTAACTCTAATTATTAAAAAATTAAATTAAAATTGATTAGAACAGATACCCTATATGTGTGTGTGTGTGTAAAAACTAGGGTGCTCTCTAGCGAAACCAACTAATTTACTAATAATTAAATGTTAAATTATATTGACTAATTTAATATTAACAGTTTTTTGTAATTAATATTAAAGTGTAACTGTTTGTGTTCGTGTTCTTAAATAAAATATATAATTTTTAGATCTAGCTGGCATTTTGTTAATTTGTATGGTCACTTACATAGTCGTATATATATATATATATATATATATATATATAATAAATAAGTATCTCTAATAATATAATATAAAAAATATCTCTAATAAATACATTTATCTCACAAAAACTGGAAATAGAAGATGAAAACATTTTTTTTTTATTTTTCTTTTAATGCAAAAATAAAATTTTATAAAAAAATAACAATGATTTCAAAATTTATTCACATTAAATAAAAAAGGTATTTATAATCAGTTTTTCAACAAATGATGTTTTTTGCTGAAGTAAACATCGTAAAATATTTATCAAAATGAAATAGTTTTACACTTTGTATACACATAACCACATAAAAACATTTTTTACGCAGTTTTTTTCCTAACTTCTTTTTTATCATTGCTGTTGCGGATCTGGTAACCTTTGCAAAACTCCTTTCTTTCCATCAAGTAGAACATAATCACCTAAAAAATAAAAATGTAAAAGTTAATTTCTGACATTTAAATGGAGATATGTATTTTCACAAAGTGATAGTAGTAAGTAAATAAAAATTAAAGTAAAAAATTTTCGAATTCTAAAACAAATCTGAAAAATAAAACTGATGAAATTTTCGTCATAAAATAATTATATGCCGTACTCTAATTATAAATAAAAATGAAAGCCTTTTCTTTTTAAATTTATATGCAACACTTCCTTTCAGAGGATATTTTCACTATAGCAAAGTATGTTCTAGGTTCCGTTTGAAGACGCTGTGATTGTAATGCGAATGGCTGATAGTCTTATCGCCAATGCTGGAACACCACCTCTTGAGAAACATTCGCAATGAATTATATTTTATGTCGTTTATAATTTCTTATTTATTGTCTGTGATATCAAGCTTTCCCAGTCGGGAGAGGGCAGAGGATGTTTTATGGTTACCTATTACATTCGTCTACAACTAAATGCACTCCTATATATATACTTAAATGAAATCACATTAATAAATGAAATATCAGTTGACTTTCTAAAACTAGATATCGAAAATCATCCCTAAATATAAACAATTGTAGAGTCATAATCCCTGAATTGAATTCTATCACTGTGGGCACTCATTTTCCTCTCAAATATTGACGGTAACAATGTTTCTCAACTTTGTAATTCCTTATTGAAAAATATAAATTAATTCGTAAAAATAAAAAAAATTCAAATGAATCTTTTTAATATACTACTGTTAACTAACACTATTACTTTCAGTGCCTTGAAATTTTTTCGATACACTCTATATAAAAAAGCTAAAATTTACCAAAATGAAAATAAAAATGTGTCTCCACTTTTTCAAAACAATATACTTAGCAGACCTCATTACACATCTTATTTGAAGGCGTTGCCCATCTTTATTCACTGCTTCATATTTTTGAATTAAGTTACAAACATTAATTAGGAGATGTACTGTTTTCGACACTCTCTAGAAGGCAGAAAAAAAGTGATCATCAGGATAACAGAAAATACTATTTTGCTTAATTAGAATACGTCAATATAGTTAACTGACGTATACTACTAATCTCAAATTCTGCAAATGCATTCGTCTGCCTGAAATTCTTTATAGAGGACTTCATCACTAAAGATTTTCAGGGATACTTTATATGCATTTAATTTCGTAAAATATGAAGAATAATGTGTAATTATATCTGGAAATATAAATTAAAACTTCGATTAAAATTATCAAGTATCAATTAAAATACCTGTACGAAATTTTCTCGTTGCCTCTTGCAGACCAACTACGCAGGGCAAACCATACTCACGACTGACAACAGCTCCTATAAAAAAAAGCCAATACAGAATGAAATATTTGTGATATTACCATTAAAGACACTTCGAAAGACGAGAAACAATAAGTAAAACTACAAAAGAATCATCTGATTAATTCAAAACATTTCTGCTAGTATTTTTGAAACCATTTTTTTTCTTTATATTATAATACATTACCATGTGAAATCAGTCCACCAATTTCGGTTACGACACCAGCGATAATGGGAAAGTACGGACTCCAACCAATGTCAGTGCTGTGAGTTATTAAAATCTCCCCAGGCTGAAAAATAACGCAGAAAAAATTATGAAATAAAATGTGCTTTATATAACAAAATTTAGAATTTTTTTTATTTAGAAATTATATATATATATATATATAATTTCTAAATTAAAAAAAGTTTTGTGAGTCAGGAATTCCAGGGCAGGAAGGCAATGGGATATTTTATATGTATTTATTTTTTTTATTTTTATTTATTTATTTTTATTTTTTCCATAGACATTACTTTTCATCACTATCATATCAAACTTTCATTAGGAATCAAGTATTTTTGTTTTTATTGTTTCACTTTTTAGGTGACTTTATTTTTTTTAAACTCTTTCTAATGCTTTGTTCTTTATTGAATTACTTGGTATACTTAAAATTGTATTGGCTCTCGTGGCCTGTACTTCTGCAAAACAATAAGAGATAATATCAGGTTCGTATAATTTTAAGTCATTTAAATAGGAAAAGAAATAATAAAACAGATTGGATATTTTCTCTGAAAATATTTTAAAGAGGCAACTTTTAACAGTGTCAGTTGCAAAATTTCGTCATCATTTTTGAATACGTAAAAGTTGAAGAATCTCTGAAAAATCTATTATATACATTGATCTGAGAGAGAAAAACATTGGATATCACATAGATATATTTTACTCTTTTAAACCAGCCCAGAAAAGGCTCAGTATTTGTCTTTACCAACATAGCAGAATTTTTCAAATATGATCTTTTACACTTCACTATGTATCTTTTACACTGAGATGTAGCTTAATCTGAGTACGATATTTATAGTATATTAAAACTGACTTTTTAAAAAATATGATCTTCATATCAATTTTTAATGAAAAATTTATGAACTCTTAAAATAGGAATAGAAAAATTTCGATGAATGAAATAAAACAATATCTACACACTTGTCGTAAAATAACTTACAATTTTAACATGCAGATAAAATTAAGGATCATAATTAAAATAAATTTTAATACATTCTGAAGAAAATATAAAAAGAAATATTCTCAGATAAACATTTGCAGAAAAAATCACCAACTGGACATATTTTGGCGCTATTAAATCCCAAAGCAGGTCAATAATTAGAATGAATATAAAACATTTAAATTGAAAAATTTAAATTGAAAAACTTATTTTGATAAATGACTTGCAAGGAGAAACCTGAAACAAATAAAGTCCCAATATTCGATATAATAATCCCGAGATGCTTATAAAACATTTGCCATGTGTTGATTTTCGCTCAGTACAAGATATTTTTTTTTTTTTTTTGCAAAATGTAGTAATATTTTCTTTTAAATGTTCCATTTAACCACGGTTTCCACAATCGGTATATTGCAGAATGGCAACAATCATTACAGAATGGCAACAATCGAATGTGAATAAACCACATTACAATGATTTTACATTACCTCATTGATTGAAATTTTTACAGCTGCACTTAATTCACCAATTTATAAAGCAGTAAAATATAATTAGAAATGGTTGAAAGGGAATTGCCATATTACTGACATTTCCAAAACTCGAAATCAAAATGATGTAAATAGGCATTTTAATGTGTGTGCAAAACTGTAGTAATAGTTCATTGTTATAGACTGATTCAGTTAAATTCATAATTTTCAGTCATATCAAATAATATGATGAAACTGTTTTTAAAAATACATTTTATATTAATCTGAGTGAACAACCTGGCTACTAAAATCAGCTAATTCGGTTGAAATCCGTTCATAAGTATTAACTATAGATACCTGTAGATAACTGTAGATAACCAAAACGAATAATTTTATTTCGAACGATGCAACACACTATTAAAAATTATCAAACTCCGATTTTATAAGGAATAAAAACATGTTCAGTTTAAATATAAGTTAAATATATTTTGAGCATTAAAGAATGTTATTCATTTATCTTTTCTATGAATTTAAAACAAATTCACTGACCTTCAAGTGACTTGCTTCTTCAATATTCAAAGCCACTCTAGCATATCCTTTTGCAACACCTTGGCTTACAGGTGTGCCTAAAATAATTTGCACGATTTTGGATTAAAATTGAGAAAAGAATAATAAGTAAATATTTTTAAAAGGATTTAAATATTTAACAATCTTATTCCATCAGATCATTCAAATTCAAATGTTTGAGATACTGGAATGGCCGAGTTCATCTTTCAAAGGTAAGAAAATTTCTTATTCTTTTTCAAAATTCGTAATGATAATTCAATCTCTTAAAAGGTTAATATACAAAAGAGGGACTAATTTATCCTACTGCCATTAAGTAAATGAATACTCGGATATCTTTTCAGAATTCTCAGGAAACACCCGTATTCTTAAAAACCATCCGAAGAGGCATATCTAACAGAAAAAAAAATCACACGACGAATATTTAATACATCATACTTACAAAAACAGATGAATTTAGCAAACATTACTAGCGCAGCCGTAATTCCATTTAGAGGCGTCTGGGCCGTCTCAGCTTTAATGGAATTATTAAGAACTAAGTAACATTTCAGAAATCATTTAAATAACACATTTTACTACTGAAGTCTCATATTAAAAGATATTTAGTGATTCCTCTATTTACCACAAGACGGTGCTGCTGCTGCTGTTACTTATGGCACTTTACAAGTCTGCTGACAGTTACCTGTCAGCGATTTAAGCGCCTCTTGTTTTTTCAGCAGCGCCACTTAGGGGCAAGGGAATGACTGAGCTACTTCATGCGTCACATTCGCTTGCTCAACCCCTTTTTACAGGAAGACACATTCACAGAACAGAAAAGAACAACCATACCGGAAAAGGGACTCGAGCACGATCATTTTAGATATCAAATATGTGGCAATATTTTTCATCGTTTTTAACATATTTTACTGCTCAAAGTTCATAGCAAATGATATTTAACGCTCCCATTGTTTGGCGGTAGATGGCGTTATGATTGATCTTACCATGTAAAGCATTATTATTTTAGAAATCAATTATTGCCACATACTTGATTTCTAAAATAATAATGCTCTACATGATAAGACTTACTATAACGCCATCATTTTAGACATCAAATACATTATATCAAGTGATATTTAGCGCTTTCATTGTTTGTCGGCAGATGGCGTTATAACTAATCTTACCATGTAGAGCATAGGTTCTCAACGTGGGCGATAACGCCCCCTTGTGGGTATTTAAAGCTTTCAGGGGGGCGGTAAAAGACTCAGAGAAAATTTGGGGGCGTTGATATGGTACGAAGGGGCGTTAGAGGATTAACCAAATATAATGTGCAATAACTTCAAGGAGCGATTCCAGGACATTTTAAGCATGGACAGACTAGAATGGGATTTGGATCATTTTTCCAATGTCAACACAGCAGGATCACCTCAGTCAGAAAAAGAAGTAATAGAACTGTAGACAAATGAGAATCTAAAAATTAAATTCAAGAATTTTGGCTGCAGAAGTCTATTTTGCAAATGCATTCAGGATTATGGTCGATTGTTTAACGACTTCTGATAGCATTCCCCTCTTCATATTTAGAAGAACGTGGATTTAGTGCTGAGACAACATTGGTAACGAAAAAGAGAAATCGGCTAAATATTATTGAATGCGGCCTCTTACGATTGTTTTTAAGTGAAATCGCACCAGATATTAACAGGTTCCTAAAAATGCATCGAATACAGCCTTCTCATTAGTTAAGTAAGAACAATACCTATTAGATTTTTTTTAATTCTTATTTTTCACCATGCATTATGTACGCTCGTATTTATCTGGAGTGGGAGGGCTAGCGATATTGAAATATTCATTAGAAAAGGGGACGCCAGTTCAAAAAAAAGGTTAGGAACCTCTGATGTAGAGCATTACATTGCTATTTTATAAATCAAGTATGGGGCAATACTTGTCGTCGTTCTCAGATTAATGAGGTGTAGAAGGATTTAAAAAGGCCTTCCATATAGTGATCGAAATAGCATCTTTTCATTTTCGCTGATTGGGTTTAAAATTTAATATACATTTTCAGACTTAACTATTATAAACAGATGCAAAAATGCAAAGTTTTTTGTATTTGTGTAGACTCAGCATAGTGTTGAAGTCAAATTTTCTGACGACTACAGAACGTCCTTTTTTTAAGATTTAATACAAGGAAAAATAAAAATATAAGTATAATAACTAGAATTATATAAATTTCCAAAAAATCATTGCCTTTCATGACTAAATCTGCGACACCTTGATAAGCATCTGCTGATTCATCTTCATAATTTATCTGAAAATATATAATTTTTTAGTCAATGTCTTTTAAAGAACAAAATATATTTTTTCGTTAAAATAATGAAAAATAATACTCACTGGTTTAGGAACACCTTTTATTATTTCAGG
>JAPMOQ010045775.1:72909-100126 GCA_026543055.1 Argiope trifasciata | reverse complement strand
GCTCTGTTTCTGATTTTTGATGCCAGAAGATTCTGATGCCAAAAAGTGAAGAAATAAAATCATCCCAAGAGTTTTCTTAAGTTTTATTCTTGTGCAATTCATACAAAGATTGTAGTCATTGTTCCATCTTAAAGGTTTTAAAACGGGACATTTTTTTTATAAACATATATTGGGTAGTTAAATAAGTTCTTGCTGTTTTCCAACATATTGTAATACCGGAACTCATTGCGTTAGTTTATGATTGTGACATATCTATTTACAAATACTGTGCAAGTTTGAAATTCAGTGTATATTATTTCGCGGAAGTGCAAACAACTTTATTTTTCATGGTGTTAAATATGTCAAATTTCGTGCCAAAAAAAGAGCATTTGCGTGGAATTTTATCGCACTATTTCATTCAAACGAAATTTACGGTTGAAGCTCGAAGCTCACAGAATTCTTGTTGAGACTTATGGCGACTACGTTCTAGAAACCAGAGAACCTCAGTACCATAAAGTTCGAAGATTCATAAGCGAAAAAAGTGTCCTGCATAGCGTTTCTTGGGTTGGGAAACTTGCTTTTTCTTTATGTTTTTCGGATTCCTTTTCTCTGGATTCGAAAAGTATTTGCACATAAATTAAGTTTTGTGTCCGACTGCTGTATTTCTATTTCGAAATAACATATTTCTTTCTTGAGTGTTAAGATATTAAAATTCTTGAAGTTCTGTTTCTGATTTTTGATCCCAGAAGATTCTGATGCCAAAAAGTTGAGAAAAGTCTTGGGAGGATTTTATTTCTTAGGTTTTATTCTTGCTCAATTCATACAAAGATCATCGTAGTTGTTCCATCTTAAAGGTTTTAAAATGGGACATTTTTTATAAATATATTTGGGTAGTTAATTAAGTTTTCCTGTTTTCCAACATATTGTATTACCGGAACTGATTGCATTAGTTTATGATAGCGCCAATCTATACTAAATTTACTAAAAACTAAACTTACTAATTAACTAAACTTACAAGTACTGTAAGCAAGCTTGAAATTCAATATATATTATTTCACAAAAGTGCAAACAACGCTGTTTTTTATTGCGTTAAATATATCAAATTTTGTGCCAAAAATAGAGTATTTGCGAGGAATTTTATTGCAGTATTTTATTCAAACGAAATTTACAGTTGAAGCTCGCAGAATTCTTGTTGAAACTTATAGCGACTATGCTCTATCTGAAACAATTTGTAGAGGCTGGTTTATAAACTTAAACCCATTTGCATCATATGTAAATATAGAAAAAAGGCCCATATCATGGAATTTTTTTAAAATTTCACATTTAGGTGTAAAATTGTATACAAGTAGAAAAAAAAATCATTTTTGAGCATTATTTGTTTGTAATTTTGTTAAGTGTAATAATACTTGAAATGTGGACTTCATAAAGGTATATAGTATATCTAATGTGAATATAGTATATATCATATTATATGCATAGCATATAATATGCTGCAGCGTATATATACGCTCGAGTGATAGTGACCAAGGAAATTGAGCGTATATATACGCTAATGATGCAAATGGGTTAAAAATAATAATTTTGATCTTGAAGATAAAGAATGCTCTGGAGCAAGGAAAAAATTGGAAGCATTACTTCATCAAGATTCATGTCAAATGCTAGCTGATCTTCCAGAATCATTAGAAGTTGATCACATAAGAGTTTCGAAACGTTTGAAAACATAGTAATGATTCAAAAGCAAGGCCATTGGTTTCTTACTATTTGAAACCGAGATACGGCGAACGGCATCTTTTCACGTGTGAGCAATTGCTTCAACGGCACAAAAGGAAAGGATTTTTGCCTCGGAACGCAACTGGCGATGAAAAATGGACACACTACGATAACTCTAAGCGCAGAACCCTGGCCATGCATCAACATCTTCAGCAAGTCTGAATATCCATGGTTCCAAGCTTCTGCTCTGCATTTGGTGGGATCAGCTGGGTATAGTTTATTATAAGCTGCTCAAACCAAATGAAACCACCACGAAAGATCGCTACAGACTATAATTGAAGCAATTAAGCCGAGCATTGAAGGGAAAACGGCCACTATAGAAGCAGAGAGACGACAAGGTCAGTTTGCAGCATAAAAGCCTTATCACACGGCAAAATATCGTCGGCACTTTCCGTCAGCAAACGACAACGAAAGTGACGTCACTTCAAAGTTTCACATGATTGGTTGAATTTCGTTTGCGGACGATATTTCCGATGGCATTTTCTAGCTGGTTAGAAAAAGTTATCGATTATGAATCTTGCTTGATCGGTTTTTGAGGGTAGAAACAAAAAAAAAATGCTGTCGAAATTTCACCGTGTGATAAGGCCTTAATATGTTACAAAACCGGTAAAAACCTACTTGGAAAAGCTTAAGTGAAAAGTCTGGCCCCACTCGCCGTATTCAGCAGACATTTTCCCATCCGACAATTGATAATATTGAAAATTGTCAGTGCTTCTATTCAATTGATTTTTTTAATTACAAAAACTTGTTTTTGCCCATGACAAAAACAATAATTCTAAATTATTGAGTGTTTTTAATGTGCTTTTTAATACTATACTTGTGGTTAAAATAGAACATTTATTGTTTATTTGCATATTTCAGTTTCAGCAAAAAATATTTAACGATTATTTTGTACAAATAAGAAGGAACCCCCCCCCCCGAAATTCCTTTATAATTTCATAATGCACAGAAATTATAATTAGAATCTGAATATAATTTAAAAAAAAATGCTTCTTGTCTTTCTATATATTTTTCTCAGAATTGATAGAATTTTATTGGATGGAGAATTATTTCACAATGAACACTTACAGCAAAACTTTCAGTAAAAAATAATTCAAAAAGAGCATTCGGGTTACGTTATTATATTTTCGTTTCATGTCTCTAAATAGTATTTTTCAAAATTTATTAAAAGAGTTATTGTTCCAAATAAATTCTTGTTTTGAAGTATTAATTTAGTTCGAAGTTTTTTCAAATTTGTCCACTTCCATTGACTTCAATCATTGATATGGAATTTTTTTTCTATGACTACTACAAGGCATTCCAGAAAGGATTAGAAACTTTTAAAATGGAATAATGAGTGTTAAATTTTCAAAAGGATAACGTGCAGTTGGTTAAAGTTTTCAATAACGGTTATATTATTTAAATTTTTCTTTAGATCAGATTTTTTTAGTATGCCTATTTTTGTTAATACCAAATGCCACTGATAGATGGCACTGTTAACTCCCTAGTAAGGATGGGAAAAACTTGAAAACTACCGAACAATTACTCTCAGAACAAGGCGGATTACATCTCAAAATCCATCATAGAATGTATCATACGTTCTTGGACTGGTTGGAAAATACCATTTCCCATATGAAACAAAATTCAAAGAAAAAAACAACAGAAAATAGTAGTTATATTATATACGTTAAAAACGCAGAAGGGAAGATATTATTCGTGCAGGAATTTCAACAAGACAATAATAACAGTAATTATTTTAAATAGATTTAGTCTTTCGAATAATCCAGAGAGTAATGCATGTAAAGTAATTCATAATTTATATTTATTCTATTTCATCGCTCAAAATATTGACTAATTTGACCCTTTCCGTAGAATCAATTGAACATGAAATTTTTGAGACCTTTAGATTTAAATAGCTCGTTGACAAAATATTTAAAAATAAACAAAACCAATAAAATTAGTAATTAATTTGAAAATAAATATCTGTCAATCTCTCTTTACAATGATTAGACCTAACATTACTAGAAAAGCACTATTACAGATTTTTACAATATGTCAAAAAGTAAGAAGAGAAAATTTATGTTATTATTTAATCACATTGAAATTTCAAATCGTTAAATTAAAGTATCGATTCACTCTTAATCATTATATTGCTGGTTGCGACTGAATCGCTACGTTACATAATTTTCATTCCCGAAATTTTATTATTTATCTTTCATCTCGATTAGAGATCACTTTTGAAAAATAAATGAGCTTTAGATAACTTTATTTTATCTTTGGTGACATTTACAAATGTAAAATTTCTATATTTTGAACAATTTTTTGTGTTTTTAAATTATTAAAGTGTTAGATTTCATATTTATGTTTTCAAAACTTATTTCATATTTTTTGAAACGAAATTTTCATCTCCAGACAAAATGTCTGGAACATGAAAGTAATAAATTTTTATGTATTAATTTAAATATTGACAAGAAGTTTAATACTGTTTCCTAATAAGGAAGATAGTTTTATAAGGAGCTGATGAATGGATGCTAAGTCAATGGTCTCCAATTTTGGCTACTTTGGGGACAAAAATGAAGGACTCAGAATATTCTAAAATCTTGGCAACAGCTCCATAAACATGAGCTTTGGCGTTTGCTCCAGAAAATTAGATGATTGGATGTCGTAACATTTCCCTTCCCTCTTTGATGATAAAATATTTCCGCAAGCTGTGTTGCCTTTGTGTTTGCTAGACACCTTGAGATAACTAGATGTTGCAGATGGTCTCCTTTCGGGACCTGAGGCATTTATAGCTGAAAGAACACACGTGGAAATTCCTCGTCCAGAGGACAGATAGTGCTTTCAGAGACAATGGAACATCCAAACATCTGGATGCCAAATTTCCCTATTGTAAGCGGACTCCATGTTCCAGATTTTTCGGCGGTCCTTAATTATCTTCCAACGACGGACTGTCGCCACTGAAAGGGCCCTTTTGCTGGACATGATTGGCAGAAGAGAGGACCAGTAGCCCCTGAGGAAGAGGAAGCGGAGACTTTCGCTGAGATAAAATACGCAGAGTGTTTTGGAGAGGAGAGAAGAGTTTCTAGGAGACTGCTGGAGTACCCCACGAGTCTGGGAGATTTGGAGCGCCGCCTGAAATGATTGCTGACTGACCAAACCGTTGATTCTCAGCGGTGTTATGTTTACGATTTGATGGAGAACTGATCTTCAAGTAAAACCCTTCAACTTGGACTGTTGTGGTGTAAACAGCAACTATTTAATCACGATAAGAGCGAGTTGTTCTTTGTACATATATAGGACTGTAAAATAAAGAAGTGTCAAAAAATTATGAGTATTCTTTGATCTATCGAGATCAAGACATTACAAAGCCCCTTACAGTAACTATAAAAAACGAAATACAAGAAGGGTCAATAGTGAGCCAATTAGTGGTAATTGAGCTCAGCTTAAGCAAGTAGTTGAGTGAAATCTGTTTGGAATGTGGAATTTTGAGTTCTCTGAAAACTGCGAGTTGTTTCGATAGTTTAATAGCTGACTGCGAACAGCCATACTTCCACAATATGGATTTCATCCAAAATTTGATAGAAATCTAATAATATGATGTAAAAACCAGATACCAAATTTCAATTTTTTAAACCAAAGTGTTTCTAAGTTCTGATCTGATTTCCAAAAATCTCATTTTCGGAGAACACGTCAGAGAGAAGTTTATATCGAGAATATTCATCAAAGTCTTGAAATCGTATGTTTTAAGGATCACAATTGTACTTCTTTGTATATTTCAAATGCAAATATGATAATTTAAAGCATTTAATACTGAGAAGTAAAAAAACAAAACCAAACTTACCCCATCCAATAACAGCATAGACATACATCTTAATGTTGTCCACCGTGAACGTCTTGACTACCAAGATGAAAAGATAGAGTCCCTCGACAAACATCCAGAAGAAGTTGGTGCCCATCAGATATGTCAGGAAGATGGTCAAGAAGCAAGCAACCTTTAAAGGCGTCAAAGAATTTGTGAGACAACAAAAAGACTCAAAGTTTTAACACAATGAATATCGGAGCAGACGAACTATTAGTGAAAACAAGTATTACGCTTTCAATGTCGTGCATGATTTAAATTAAAAAAAAAAGCCATTGAAAAAGTCAAAAAATTCTGCAATTATATGCCGAATTTCATTCTTCTAGTTCAAAGTATTTATGATTTATATTGTTCACCGATAATTAAGAAAATGTATTTTTCTGACAACGGTAGGTCTTTAAAGTGACGATTCTGCAAAATTTCGAATTCAAATTTTTTGACAATTACAATACTTTGTATATAAGAAATAAAAAAAAAAAACGCTTTTTAATCTAAATTTTAAATACTGTTGTTGTCATGTAAGACACTTATTATAGACAAGTTCACTGACTAAATCAGCAATTTTACGCATGTTTTATCGTTTCTTGTTTCAGTAGCGCCATCTAGGGACAAGAGTATGTCCTAGCAACTCATGCGTCACAGCCCTTTTCAAGCAGCAGACTTCTTTCAAACATTTCATGTTCACATCCACAGAACGTAATTTAGACCTGAAATTGAGAGCGATAATCTCCGATCCAGTAACCCCAGTGATATTACTCTCGACATGGAGGACTTTGTGGCTACAACATATTTATACGTGCACTAGTCACCATGTATGCGGAGAGTCTTCGGTTGGCGGGAATCGAGCTCGCAACCCAAAAAATGTTTATTCAACACCTTAAAAACCAGGCTATCCTGGTCTTAGTTGAAATAACATTAAATAAAGAAATTTTTATGCAAAAGAATGTATTACTATTTTCGATATGGCTAAAGTTTAAAAATATTTCTATGAATATGGATGTTTGATTCAGCCTTTTGTCCAGTTGTTGCAGAAAAATAAATTGGTGAAAAAACACATACGTTATAATTGCCCTCTTTATGAGATTAAAATTATCTATTAGAAGAATTTTCTATGATTCTAAAATACTTGACTTAACTGAAATGATACATTAAGTAAAAATGGGCATGCCCTCTGACAATCCATAGTTATTTTCTTTGTGGTGTTGTAACGTTACTTCCTTTTTAAAATTCAGAGAGAAGCAATAGATTCAAAAACTAACACTAAGATGAATTTTGATTTGGGCATTAACTGCTTTATTACAGTCAAATAAATTTAATTAAAAACAGTTATTGAAATTCTTTGACTACCATATGAAAGAATTGATATTTTTAAAAGCATTTTGATCTTGAAATTCAATCTCAAACTCACTATCAGATGATGCCACTGATATGGAATAAAAAATATCTATTAAAAATTAACTAAATTTAATAAGCTCTAAAGATATTAAAATAACATATCATCCAGACTACACAAATATATAAAATTTTACACTTATAGCACATAAAAAAGTGGATAAAATAGTTCCATCTTTACATCTTTCTTGCGCTAAAATATTAAAAAAGTTATGGTGCATATCGATGCTTTAAAATTTTTTGAATTTATTATTTTGAATTAACTATATCATTTACCCATCTCAGACATAATAAACATGAAACTTTAAAAGTATTATTTTGCATTTCTTAGAATATTTAATAACTATATATTCATTTGCTGTTAGGAATTATGTTTGACAAATAAACAAAGCAAACGATAATTTATTTTATTATTAAGTAATTGTTTCTTTTTATTCTTTTAAATGAAATTATCAAAGTGAAACGTAAATCTTTCGCTCGTAAATTTTTCTCCTAAAACATTTACGAAAGTTAAAAAAAAATTCTTTGTCTGGAATAAAATTTCTTAAAGCTCATAAATAGATTCTTTGAAACTATTTTTTAAGTGAAATCGTTAACGCTCGATACCTTAGCTAATAATAACTTCGAAATTCCACTTCATTAAAAAGGTTGTTAATCACAAATTCCAATTAAAAAGTGAGTAAAAAAATCTCCCTTAGAAGATGTTGAAGCAGCAAACATATACAATCTTAACATTTTAATTAATTCTAGAAAAAAAAATCCACTCAAATTATTCGGTTACTCTTCTTAGCCTTAAGGCTCCAAAACTTTATAAGAACTTTCACTTTACATCATTAATATTATTTTAATGCTTCTATGACTAAATAGAGGTTAAGTGTTCAACTACTAATTGTAGCCTGAGGTATAAAGTAATTTGAAAGGATGTAGTTTTCGTCGTTAAAGTAAGTATTTATTTGTTTGTTTTAAACAAATCGTTGTATTTATTTTTTGGATTTTAACAAATGAAGTATTTATATTGGGTAAAAGTTAATGAAATGCAAACATACATGTAAATAGATAAAGTTTTAGGATTTAGATTTGACTTGAACAGTATAAATTTAAAAATAATAAAGAAATTAAGTAAATATTTCCAATTAACTGTTTGAATAATTTGCGTTAAATGATATTATTTATTTAAATTCTTACTATTAGTTCAAGCTATCCTTATATATATTTATTTAGATATCTTGTACAAATTTTCAATCATTAATAAAATACTTTTTATTCATCCACTCAGGTTCAAAATACATTTTTTAAAAACTTGTTGGGGATGACAATTGATGTTAATGCATTTTTTTCAAAACATTAATTCATTGATTAAATTAAATTAATTTTTAATGCATAGTTTTAACAGTTTGTAATGAAAATTGAAATCAATAGACTCAATCGGTAAAATGCAAGGATTTCAGTATTTTCCACGTGAAGGTGAAAAATACGAGTTCGGGTTTTTCGAAAATCAATAATTTTTTGATACTTGATATTTTTTTGATAATTATTAATAATATATTCTTTTTGATAATTTGATAAGATCCGAATAGGCGTTTGACATATCGGTGGGTAAGGTTTCTGTAACCATTTTCGTAGAATATTGTTGTAAATGATATAAAATGGATCTTAAATTTTATTTGAAGATCCTCATTAGTCTGGAAAAATGAACTTTCTTTTAAAGGAAGAATATGTATTAGGAATACCTTAATATCAACTCTAAAAAATCACTGTTTTGGGATGATGGTCGACCAGCTCGTTGTCTAAGATTCCAGTACCATTAATTTCTTTCAAACAATTTTCTCATCTTATTAAACAATACCTTCTGTTGACCCTTTGTCTTCTTCATGTAAAATGCGGTTTAAAGCCGAATGATTTTCGTCTTTTCCCTGAATTAAACATTAAGTCCCTTATAAAATTAACTGGCAATGATGTTTTTCAAATAGGAAATAAGAAACATGAAGATATGACAAATGCCTAGATTTTCAACGGTGATTTTGTCTAAAGTGACCATATTTGTTCACAACGTTTGGTATTAAATTCCTTTTTTTCTCTGTTCTTTTTTTCTAAGGTCCATAGAATCTAGAAAAAAATTGCCCTCGTATTTTGTAATGAGATTAACACTCTAGCTTATATTTTTTCTTAAAATTTTTATGATAATTTTTTTATTACCTCAATGGAAGATCTTTATAAAATATACCTTCATACCATGAGATTAACTGTGACCAGAAACAATATTACAGATACGTAACATTACCAAGAATCCAAATTTGTAAGTTTTAATGTACAAAAAAAAAAAAAAAAAACTGTTAACAGTGCATAAAATCAAAAACATAATCGATGTAACTATGCAGTCAGGATAAAACATTATGGGTTTCGACCTCACTGTCGAAAATTGTACCAAAAGGTAACCCAAAGATCGTAGCAATTATCAACCATTACTCAAATGAATGACCAACAGAATTAAATAAATGCAGCATTGAAATTTTTTCCTATACTGTTTTGAAAAATAAACCAAACTAAATTCTAACATGATTTGGAACAAATTGCTGTTTAATTACATCAAATTGAAAACAACTGCTTGAAATAACTAATCGATATTTGCCACAATAACGTATAACGTTATATCGAAAACAATGTTGAGACCGAAGATGACTGGAGATTGCACTCGAGTACTCAGGAAACACATCTGTTCGCAATTTACGTTGAAAAGCCGAGACAGCAGATTAAAAGTTATATGAAAGTGGTTCGCGATTAACATGTCCATATTACACTTCATATGTACACTTTCATAAGTCGTCAAATTGAGCAGAATGAAATTTCAAAAAGAAGATATATTGTCCAGTTCTTTTGTGGAAGGAAGTATGCGGATATAGAAATGAAGATTTGAAATAAAATAGTCTTTTTTATACATCAATCAAACGAATGATGTGAAACGGTATATAAATGAATAGACATAGATAGATAAATTGAAATTTTGATAAATAATTTATAAAAAAAAGATTTTTTAATAGAAGTTAACAAAAATAAAAATTTTTTGTTGACCTAAGCAGGAATTGAATTTAAAAAAATTGCGTTTATATTACTTGTTTTTGTTTAAAATTACTCTTAATATTTAGTTTTTTTTTTGATGTTTTGACCATGAGGTTAATATACATGTGTGGTGCTAAAAGTATAGTACTAAAGTATTGAATAATTATAACTCAGTTGCAATGGAAAAGTTTAAATAAGAATTATGAATCCTTCAGATTTTTTTGGATGACATATATATTATCTCAACTATTTAAACAATATACAGCAAATAAAACCACAAGAGTCATCTTTCCATGCTGCCTTATTTGCTATACTTTAAAATGTTCTTCAATGTTAGCTATATATCCTATGTATATTCAAAGTTTGGTATATTTTCAATTGTTGAAAGTTGACCGATGGAAAATCTTGGCTGAATTTGTGGGCATACATTTGTAAATTGGGCATTGAAAGTAAACTGTTGTAACTTATGTGTTAATATTTTAAACATCGTGGTTATCTGTTTTTCATATTTTATTGATTATATTTATATTAATATTATTATTAACTGGTTACAACGATAACTGTGCCCTTATTATCCATATATATTTAAGATAATTAAAAAAGAAACAGTCGACAACCCCCAACCACTGAACCGATTACGCCATTTAAAAAAAAAATCGGTTCTTGAGTAGATTTAGATGCCCTTTTGATTGTCGACAAATTTCAACGATAAAGCACTACTGATTTCCATAATGCTTTGTTTCCACAGACGTTACTGCTGGTTTATATATCAAAAATTCCCTTGCAAAATAAATCGCCAGGGCACCAAATTGTAAACTTTCATTAAAAATTCATTAATAATCAATATTAGAAACATTATAAGTTGTTTCTCTGTTCTTGACCAAGGTTCCTTTTCGAGAAAAAAAATCTCAAAATCTCTAATTATTGTAACTTTTTTATCTGAAAAAATATTGACAGAACTCTGAATCAAAGTCATTACACAAAACTCTAATGTACGGATTTGGACCAATTTGAAATTTATAATAATGACCTTTCATGACCTCTACATAAACCACAACGGTCGCCTCGATTGGTTTTACTAAGAAGTATTTCATCAAAGTTGGATCACATGATAATATTCATTGGTCGCCATTAACTGCCAATACCAATTGCCACTCATTTGCCTACTAAAGGCGTCTAGTAAAGGCAACATGTAATGAAGCTTAATCAACGGGAATAGTCTCTCCGAACTTTTCTCGAATGATATTGAATGAAAGTCCTATTCTTGTGATAAAAATATGAAGCTCGTCTGAAGCTGAACATGTCTTTCATACCACTGGCGGGGCCTCGGTGGCCTGGTGGTAAGGTCTCGGGCTTCAGAACCGGAGGGTTTCAGGTTCTAGACTCGATTCCACCGGAGAACCGTCGTGTGAGGGGGTCTCTTGCACGTTAAACCTGTCGGGCCAAACGTCCTCCCGCTGGTTTGGAGAAGGGGGTTCCATCTCAGGTGTCACCCTCGTCATCTGACCTCGATTTAAAAGGACGAGGTCCGTCTCGGAATAGCCCTAGGGCTGCTTTACAATGAGGACGTTAATTTAACTAAACTAAACTAAAATACTACTGGCGAGAAATAGTAACAAATAACGATCTTTGGTGTGAATATATCATATCTACTGAATCTACAAGGGGTGTTCAAATGAAAAGTTGCGAAACGACGTATGGGTATAAATGAAGATATTTATTCAAAGTATATACCATATGCCTAAGCACAATGATCCTATTGAAGGATTTATTGTTCCCAGAATCCCTGTGGTAGTGACGAGATCCAGTCCTTCACAGCTTCGTTGAGTTCACCGTTCGAGTTGAAAGGGTCCCCTTTCAGATGTTTCTTTAGGGGACCAAACACTTGAAAATCTTAGGGTGACATATCCAGGCTGTAGGGAGGATGGTCGAGCTGTTCACAGTTGAATTTGGCCAATACCGCGTGAATGATACTAGAGACGTGTAGATGCGCATTGGCGCATTGTAAAGGAGCAGAACCACGCCCATCGTGGGTAGCCCCAGTCTTTGGTTTTTGAGTTTAGTTTAGTTATATTAACGTCCCGTTTTAAAGCAACACGAGGGCTATTTTGGGACGGACCTCGTAATTTTGAACCACGGTCAGATGACGAGGACGATACCTGAACTGGCACCCCCCTCTCCACACCACACCACACCAGCGAGAGGACATTTGGCCTGACAGATTTAACGTGCAACAGACCCCCTCACACGACGGTTCTTCGGTGGAATCGAGTCTCGAACCTGAAAACCCTTTTGTTCTTGATGGACCTGCGTGTTGCAGTACACGTCGGAGTTAATGGTTACTCTATGCTCTAGGAATTCAACAAGTAGAGTCAATTGGATGGCACTCTTTATAAGACCCTCTGTTCTCTCCTGCGCATGCTCCGATCTCCGGCTCCGGAGACTCCAATCGTATCCTTATATGTCTCACTACATTCTGCCATAGCGGCATAGGCAAATATGTTAATAGTTATGTTGTTACGACGTTTCGTAGCTTTTTATTTGAACACCCCTTGCATCATTAGAATATGCATTTTAGAAGGCGTCTAATCTGTCCGATGCATCAAAAAATGCCTAAAATTCTATGCCTATTTCTAAAATCCGAATTTAATGCTTACCCTTTGGCCTTTCTTAACAGCGAAGCTGAAAATCAAAATGTATTTTTAATTACGCTAACTTAGTTTTCGAAAGATTGGATAATATTTTCTGCCTCTCTGATTTGCAACAGAATAGCAGTTTTAAACAATCTTAAAAAATGTAATTAGTATTCTTTTTATACGCCTAGTTTTCCATACATTTAAAGCAAAAAGCAAATATTAATTTTTAATGCACCTATCAGCAAATTTTGTATGTTATAAACGGTATCTTTGTTGATTTTATATCAGGCAGTTAAATTTGAACTTTTTGTCTTGAGAATTTTGTTCTCCATTAATGAATAAAAAATTCTTCATGAAAAAGTATAGCATAAGCTTTATCCTTATTTATCTCGATCGATTATTATTTTTAGTAAATCTTTTTACTTAAGGTCTTAACAACCAATAAATGAACTCATTATGCATATTAAACTTTTAGAAATAATTAACTATCCACCATTGATGACCAACTGATTCACTAGTAATATTGGTTGAGCCTAAATTTTATGAAATATCTTAAGTATAACAAGATGTTCATGATTGTACGAAAAAAATATTTTTGAAACGTCGAATTGTGGCAGGGATAAAAGTCGTGTTAATTTAAGAACCTTACATCTGGTTTGTCCATTGTACATATGTATATTCCCTACAGAGTCAAATTCCTCGACATCTTAATACTATTAAAACTTTTACTGTCTGTCCAGAAAAAATCCATTTCCTAAAGTTCATGGTGCTCTGATTTCATCTTTTTTTCTTTATGTAAACCACACTGATATTCAATTGAATCTTTTCTTCTTTAGCTCTTAGCACTTTGAAGAAATCACACTATTAAATATTACTTGAGACAATGAAAATGCTTTGAATCTGAATTAAACAATGAATTTCTTATTAAAAACTATCAATTTTTTAAAGGAAACTGCCGAAATGCAAGGAAATAAAAAGGAAGGCAAATTGGTATTGTTTTTTTAAATTTTAAAATGGTGTGACAATCATTTTTTACAAACATATTTCGGTAACTACATTACCGAAAAAAAAGCCAACATTTTTTTAAAACTTAAAAACAAACATCCAGAAGTATTACTGATTTCCTATCTTACAAAGGGTGTACAAATGAAAGTGTATGAAACGGCACAGTGGGTATAAATGAAGACTTTATTCAAAGTATATAACATAAGCCTGAGGAAAACGATCCCATTAATTAAAGAGCTGAAGGATTCCTGTATTTGTGACGAGACTCAGTCCTTCACGGTGTCCTTGAGTTCACCGTCCAAGTTAAAGCATTTCCCTTTCAGATATTTCATCAAGGGACCAAACGCGTGAAAGCCGAAGAGCGATATGTCAGGACTATAGGATGGATATTCGAGCTACTCTCACTGGAACGTGGTCAACTCCATGTGTGTGAGCCTGGAAACATGTGGGCGCGCATTATCCTTAAGCATAACCACACTCTCTGAGAGTAGCCCCGTTTTTTTTTTTGTTCGTGATGGACCTGCGTAATCTTCGGAGTGTCTCACAGTTCACATCGGTGGTGATGGTTCTTATTTGATCTAGGAATTCGACAAATAGCCTCAAATGGATGGCGCTCTTTATAAGAGTCTCCTGCGCATGCTCCGATCTACGCCGGAGACTCCAATCTCATCCCAAGATGTTTTGAAATGCTCTTCCATAGCAGCATTGGCAAATATGTCAACATCTCGTACATTTGCATTTTAGCACCCTATGTATAAAGTATATATCGGCAAATTTAATATTGGGTTGTTCGGAAAATCATTTCGTATTTTTTTGTCAAAATGAAAAGAAATTTTCGTTTAATGAATAAATTATTTATTAAATTATAAAATTGCCATTCTGGTCTAATACCTTTTGCCATATTTTTGGTATTAACATGATTACACGCTCATAAAAGTTTTGGTCTTTGCTGTAAAAAAAAAGTGATCGAGGTGGTTTTTGGCCTCCTCATTTGAAGGAAAAATTTTGCAAATCAGTTCTGGTACTGAAGTACTGTTAACACATCTTCTCCACACATATTGGCTAATTTATTTCTGGCTTGAACAGCATTTTTACCTTTTATAGCAAAAAAGAAAAAAATGACGAAAATGCTGTTTATTGCTCTCCCTATTTAAAAGGGCACCATCCAAAAACTACTGCGAAGAATCAGCTGCACTTTTTCACACTCAAGCCTTGCTATATCAGCTCTTAAAACATAAAATGATTTTGCGGTCTAAGTATGAAATTGGGTGCGAAAAATACAATTAAATCCTTTGTCAGGAAAAAACGAAATTACTTTCCGAACAACCTAATAGCTATCTGTCAAATATTCTGCCTTATGGAACGCTAAAACACACACGTCTTTATTATTAATACAGATTAATAACATTTATCTGGAATGGTTAGAAGCACTCAGACTCTTTTATTATTACAGTTGCAACATATTTAATCCCTTTTATCAAATTTTAACCCTTAACTAGGGACGTGCGGTCTGTGATATCACTAGCGATGGTCTTTCACTCATCGCTTTTCTATTTTTAGCTCAATTGAATGGACTGACCCTGTAGCTTCTGGTTTTGTGACCTTCAATACACCTGAACTTTTTCAGCAGATGGTTTTTAAAATAATTCAGTTATTTCTTTTAGCGACGTCACTCAGACCGTTCCCCCGATTCCAATGATAAACAAGGCTTACCAGATGATGAGAAATCTTGGGCCTAGAAATATTATTCAATTTACTGATTCAATTGTGAAGCAATGTGTCAGGCACTTTTAAATGAAGTAGTAAGTGACTTTAGTGATAATGATAATTTAAAAAGAAAGTTTTTTAAGTTTTTTCGTTTTCGTTTCATTTTCGATGAAAGTTCGCATTCAACTGATTCTGATATATATGTTCAAACATAATTAATTTTTCTAGTGATAATGTTTATTGAAAAATTTATAAAACATATTAATATACCAAGAGATATATATAAATAATTTATAGCTTGAATTTTATAATAGTTCTTAAATTGTAAGTTTAAAATGTCCAAGAAAACCATGCTATGAAAGTCACACATACCGATAAAAATAAGGGCCAATTTTACCCATTCTAATTTTTATTTTTCATATAATCGTTGAATTTTACATTATAATTCTTTTCTATATATTTTTATATACTGGGAAAATAAATATGATTTAGAAAGTATAAATTAATAAGTTTTTTCAAGAATATTATTTATTGTTACATGCAATTTGAGAAGAAAATGTATGTTCCAACGCATTTACTTTTTTCATTGATAAAATACTTTGAAAAAATTCTAAAACCTATTTATATAGTAAGAAAAATGTCTGCAGAATATATTGACTGACTTTCGATCTAATACTTTCATTAGAAAAGTTGATTCGAGCGTAAACTAAATATGGTCTCATAGACCTCGTATCCCCAGTTATGTCCTAAATTTTCCTCTGCCCAGTTAAGGATTAATCAATCAGTAATCGTATATATTCCCCATTTACTATAAAACAGTAAACAATAGGAAGAATGATCCCTTTAATAGTTATGTCATAAGGAAAATAAGGTCCATATCATCAAATTTCATCGGATCTAATGCATAGACCCATCAAGACCGAAATCGTTTCCAAGTAGGTTATCAGTTAAGTTAATGGCTGTGGCTGGGAGGCCAGAAGCACAGTTGGCACTTGCTCAATCGGTTTCCGCTCTTTTATTCGCTAAATGAATGAAGATCTGATCCGAGAAGTAGTTAGAGCAAGTAAAAGGAGTTGCACAGTCATTTGGGAAGGAGATAAAACTTACCCTGTTGGCGATGTAGTTCTGGCTTGATTGGAGTTTTGCTGTGCAGATCCAAGTGATGTCTAGGAGTAAGTACGTGAACATGAGGTTAGCGTGGATTGTGTTTCTCAGACATCGTAGTTCTCTGAAGGATAAAAAATGAAAACTCGGTTTTTAATCTAGCAATGAATAAAATTAATATGGTTGCTTTTTTAAAAAACAACAACAACAACAGAACTGAAAAAAAATGAAGTCTACAACTATAAATTTCAAATTATCACGTGAGAATAATATTTTTTAAGTTATTATTTGTCTTAATTAATTCATTAACCCATTTGCATCATATGAAAATATGAAAAAAAAGACCCATATCACGGAATATTTTTTAATTTCATATTTAGGTGTAAAATTATATAAAAGTAGAAAAAAATTCATTTTTGAGCATTATTTGTTAGTTATTTTGTTCAGTGTGGTAATATATGAAATGTGGGATGCATATAGGTATATAGCATATTATATGATGCAGCATATATATATGCTCCAGTGATAAGCGTATGTATACGCTAATGATGCAAATGGGTTTACCCCTTTTAAACCGGTATAATACACCAGTACATACCATATAATATGATGCAGCATATATATAAAGCTCCAGTGATGGTGACCAAGAAAATTGAGCGTATATATACGTTAATGATGCAAATGGTTAACCTGTTTAAACCGGTTTGAAAGAATCACAAGACTTCCCTATCGATCTCCATCCCCCCTCTCTTATCTATTTAAATAATGATTATTTTTTAAAACTTTCATTTACATTTTTTATAACTGGCAAACAAAGTTTTGGTGCTCCACCAATTTTGAGATGGAGGGAAAAAACCCCATCGTTTTACTAAATATTAACGCATGCGTAATCTGATAGTCTTGTGATTGTTTCAAACCTGTTTAAACTGGTTAATTACTTAAATGAATTAAGACAATTTGTAGAAATTCAGGGAATGTATAATTTGGAAATCACATTGAAACTTTGTTGGGGATAAGATCACTAAATATGACAACCTTCTGCATTGTTGTTGCGCAAAATGTTGCGCGAGTAAGGTAATAACATTGTGATTTCCAAGAGAAATACTACAATACGTTGCTACATACGCTACATACTACAATTCAAAAGCTATAAAGTGAAAGCCAACTCCAAAAGAGAACTTCATTAGCAGATGATAGATATTTCAAAGAATGTACTGTGACAACCTAAAAAGTACCCAAGTACCAAAAAAAAAAGTAAAAAAAGGGGATAAATCGCCAACTTATCGCCTACGCGTTTTGAGGCTTTAACAATTTTTTGTTTCCACATTTTGAGGTTTCAAAAACCTCAAGCGAAAACCATATGTTCTCACATGATTTAAAAAAGAAACCCTTCAATTTATTTAAAGATTTGAATTAAAAAAAGATTATAAGAGAACAGAAAATTTTTAAATAAAAATAGAAAGTATTTATTTTAGATCTTTAATAGCTATTTATTCATTGAATATTAAATATTAAAATTTAAGAAATTTATTAAAAATCGTATAATTTATTATATGTATAACATATTTTAACAGATACTTGGCCATGAAAAAGAGATTTTTAAAATTTCAACTTCGATTTATTTCACCCAGGGAGGTAGTATTTGCTCAAGAAACATTCGATAATAAAAGATGGGTCAGTCATCATTGCGATACAAGAGCAAAAGTCAGGAAGTTTTCCTTTCAGGGGTTTTACAATTAGATTTTGATAGGATTTCTTTTACACATGCTGACTTAGAAAAGGGAATTTTATGTATCTTTAAAAAAAGGTTTTAAGCATTATGGATTTAATAAATTGGTGATAATTTTTTTTGATAAACTTAGAAAAATTTTCAAATTTATATTCACAATTTTTTTTATCGGCGTGTTCATACTTCAATTTACACGAATGAAGAAAGAGATACTTACTTAAAATATAAAAAAATCCAGAGAGCTAAGGATAAGGCTATTAGAGATATGCCATAACCAACATAATAGACGGTGACGGCATCTCTCATGTCCCATAGTACCTAAGGGCATACATCAATTGATTTACAAACAGCTTTCAAAACAGACTAAAGCAGATTTCAAAACAGGCAACAAAAAAAGTAAATACAGATAATACATCTATATGTCAGGTATGATGCTGAAGAAAAATACACAGTTATTAATCGATGAAATATATTGCTAAAATTAGTTTTGTTGTAACTAATAACATGTAAAGTTCCAGAATAGTTTTTAGTTAGCTTGGTTATTTCAATATGAATTGGTTGTTAAGAATCTGTAATCTTCTTCTTACGAATCTTCCAAGCAAAGTTAGTTCCATCGTAGGAAATATAGTTTTACGGTCAGCTCTACTGGATACTCGTCGAATGCCGTATTAATGACCCTAAGGCTTGGTGACAAACTTGGCGAACATTTGACGAAGCCTTTAGTGACTTTGGCAACAAAACTAGAATATCCAGGAATTGTGGTTATAAGACCAACGAGAGAGAGTTATGCTTGATTGTTCGAGAACCTTCCGTGCTTTGCTTCAGAAGTTAAAAAGGTCAGCTATCGAAGCCGGAGTCATCCATATAGTCAGTCAACTACGAATAGTTGGATCAGTTCAGCGAAGTGCAAGCGTTGAGTGGAGCAAATACAATTCTTGGATTAAGAATGGGTATCGTGAGCCGAGTTTTGAAAACAAGTAATGAAGCAACATCAAGTCGTGTGTGGAATAACCAATTGTATAGTAATGAGTCGGCAGTTGGGTATAGTTAAAGAAGGAGACATTGGGGAATAGCAGACGTTTGGAGAGACCTCAGAGAACAGTTAAGTATATTCTTTCCTCCTGCTGAGTTTACCTACTGAGTTATTCTTTCCTCCTTCCGATTACCTACTTGTGGGCTGTTGTATATTATTTGTGCATACCTACGCTGTGTTCATCGTGTGTGTTTTCGTGTTTATAAGCGTCGTTATTTGTTTTTGATTCCTATTGACTGTACTACTATACACTCACTACAACGAACCTGTCGATTTTGACGGAATAATTTCGGTAATAATAGGGATTTTTGGATTTTTTTAATCGATATGTTGACATCAGAAATATCTGAATCTTCTCACATAAAAATGTTGGAAAAAATAATTGATTTCGGAGATAAAACTGTTATGCAATTTAAGTAAATACTTTTATTTGAAACCATTATAGACTTTTCATAATTAACTGAAAAATAGCTAAAATTCTTCACTAATTTTTCCATCCAATGCATTCTTAAAAATTTTTTCAGTAAAATTTAATGAAACCTACATTTAAAATAAAAGACTATTTTAACAAACAAACAAAATGAATTGCTCGAAGAAAATAAAATTAAAGTTGATACGTATGGTTTTTAGAAAGTTTTAAGATAAAAGTATATAAATGAAAAAAATTTTTTTGGGAAAACAATAATCTAGATACAGGTTTCATTTCTTGTAAACTTTGTCAAATGTGGCACCATTATGAAATGATGACTACATGAAACTACATTTAGAAATTTCTATTAGTGTAATTTATGTATTACAAAAAAGAAAAAAGAACAATTTGAAAACATTCCAAATGGAGCAAGGACTTTTTTTTAAATGTCTGTCAGTTTAAGTTTAAAAATTATTGCAGTCATTCATTCTTATTTATATGTCAAGTACTTTATCTTAATAATTTAAATTTAAGTAGTTTGTGTTTATCGAATTCATTACTCATCTTTTGGTTTTACTTACTCGTATACGAAATAAACAATGAGAAAGTCAAACTGGTAAAACAATCCGACCTTAAGGTATTCGAACATGTCGAAGCGCATTTTTAGAAAAGCATGGTGTAGACATACTTTAATCAAATTTTTGGGTTTAAGGCTATTAAAGATTAGCAACAGAATGTCAAAATTTGCAATAAACATGAACGATTTTTGAAAATTGATATTTAAGAGCACAAATTTAAGCTAATTCTTAAAAAAAGCTTCAAATTGGCTATATAAAAAACTATTACTCTCATCCGAACAAAACTTTTACGAAAATAAACTACATAGTTTTCTCTAGAAAATGATCAAAAGCGAATGGTTTTAATTATAAATAAAATTTTTATCACTAACAGAAGTTTTATCACGAAATTTTTAGTGAATGCAACCCTAGTTTATGTCTAGATTCCTATACTCTGTCTTTGTTGCACTCAGCAAATGCTCTTCTGCATTTGTACTACTATTCACTCCAATAACCTTTTGGATATTCAGTAGCCCTATAAAACTTACGTTAAAATATATTACAGACATAAATGCTCCTAATCTGGGGGCTCGGAGCTCAATAAAGATTTCTTTAGGTACAAATTTCCACAAAACACCGATGAAACTTTTATTATCGTTTTGCTTTTTTCAGTGCAAATAAATCTCCGCATTTAAAACTAAATTTATGCTTATAATTATTCAGTAGTACACATAATTATTCTCTTTTATTTATCTATACAGTAGAAGTCCGATAATCCGGCACGTTCGGGACCGGCTCGGTGCCGGACTACCGAAAATTCCGGTCTATCGGGCGGTAATTATAAGAACAATTAGGTTAATAATTAAACTAAAAATACAGTATGCAAATACATACAACAAAGTTTATTTTACATTTCATATAATGTATGTACAAATACTGTAAAACATATTTCACTTAGATTTAAAAAAAGTCACAAATGTTTTTTTTTTGTTTTCTTGACTTTTGGCGTTTAGTATAAAATTTATTTCTAATGTTATGGAAATCAAAAATTTCTGAAGCACTGTAGCTAGTACTAGCCTCAGCAAAAGAGATAAACTTATTTAGTGATACTGCAGCTTCTGCCCAGCTGATTTTTTCCTTTTCTTCCGTTTCGGCATCTGAGTCATTTTCTTCAAGATTTTGAGTAGGCTGAGGGTTTACTACAATGTCCTCATCGGTTAGTTCTTGTTCAACAGGCTCATTCTCGTCGATTAAAAGCCACTCCTCTACCTCATCTTCAGGCAGGTTTTTCAAGGGATTGACAGTACTTCTAACGACATCCAAAACTTTGGTCAGAGCGTCTTGATGGTTTTCTTCCTCATCAGTCTGTAGAGTCAGGTCAGATGCAGGGTTTGCAGCTGGCCAAAGTTTTCTCCAGCATTTTTGGAGTGTGGTATTTTTTACCTGGTTCCAAGACTGTGCAATAGCATAGACAGCATCTTTTACTGTAAACTTTTTTTGAAAATCAGTCACGTCACAGTCGGCATTTAACAGGCCTTGAATAAAAGACCTTCTATAAAAGCATTTAAAATTTTGAACAATCCCTTGGTCCATGGGTTGAATCAAAGATGTTACGTTAGGTGGGAGCAGAGTAGCAACAATATTTCCAGAAACTAACTCATCTACTTGCGGATGGGCTTTGAAATTGTCCAAAAGAAGGATGGCTTTAGTATATTCTGGTAGACCAAGGCTTTTGAAGGATTCCTTGACCTCAGGCACAAAGTGGTGAAAAAACCAGTCTTTAAAGTGGGCGGCAGTTATCCACGCACTTGATTGAGCATCGTATTGGACAGGCCTGTGTGTAACATTCTTAAAAGCCCTGGGTTTTGCAGATTTACCTATCATAAAAGGGGTCACTCGGTGGTTTCCAGACGCATTAGCACATAGCAAAACGGTTAATCTGTCTTTGTTTTTTTTTTAAACCCTTGGCTGTTTTTTCTCCTCCCTTAGCTAGTGTAGATGTTGGTAAACATCGCCAAAATAGCCCTGTTTCATCAGCATTGAAAATCTGTTCAGGTGTTAAATCATTATCAGCCATGATTTTCTCAAACTCGTCTTTGTATTTTTCTGCAGAGTTTTGGTTTGCTGAAAGGGTTTCTCCAGTTACATCAAGTCTTCAAATTCCATGCCGAAACTTAAAGTTTCTGAGCCAACCATCAGAATAATTACATTCACTTTCAGCAACTCCTAAATCTTGGCCGAATTTCTTTGCCTTTTCAACAATCATTGGCCCTGTTACCGGCTTTCCTTCAGAACGTACTGCACTAAACCATTTGAACAATACACTATCTAGCTGTTCCAGTTTTGGTTTTTTTAATGTTTGTCTAGAAGCCAATTTTTCAGTTGTTACCGATTGAGAAGCAAACTTCATTAGTTCATCTTTTTGTTTTTTAATGTCATAAATAGTTGATGAGCCAATATTAAACTCATTCATTAAAACATTTCTATTCTCGCCTTTTTCTAGCCGTTTAATGATTTCTAGTTTCTGGTTGAGAGTCAGTGTTACGTGTTTTCGTTTCTCTCCTTTTGAACTCGAAGGCTTAGGTTTTGAAAACATGGTCACTGTACAGTTAGAACGAAAATCACTTTTTTTATAAACAGTTTCAAAAGTTACGTTTACTGCGATGTGAAAGGACACAAAACAACAACGCACAAAAAAAATGGCGAAGACGCTTCGTGATTGATTAACGGAGTTGTACTGCACCTGAATTTGTTGTGACAGCTGAGACTAGCCGGCCGCTAATTGTTTCCGAACAATACCGAGCGCTTCCGGATGATCTCGAACTACCCCGAAAACTTCCGAATTGCTTTCGAGCGGTTTTATTTGCTTTAAAGACACACTTTTGGAGAAAACCAAAATTTTTACAATTTTCCGGAGCGATGCCGGACTATCGGGCATTCCGGACTATTGGATGCCGGACTAATGGACTTCTACTGTACTTATAATAAAGCTCAATGTGTGTGCGTGTGTGTGTGTGTGCGTGTGTGTTGGCGCTCTACAGGCCAGACCGTTGAACCTACAGTTACCAAATTTGGTACATGAATATCTTGGAGGTCGGGAATGTGCTCCTCGGAGCCCTTTTTTCGAATTTTTAATTAGAATTTGAATTAATTAAAATTTAAGCGAAATTTCGACGTTTTTCCGCTATAACTTCCGAAAATATTATCGGACAAACATGATTTTAACATCAATTTAAAGATTAAAAAATTAGCTTTCTAATGGTATCAGTGTTTTAATGTATAACATAAGCCTATATTTTTAATGAATTTTTAAAGAAATATTTTAACCATGTTGTTTTGAGCACGTGACTGGATAAAATAAAATAAAACAATGCCGGAAGTTCAAATAAAAAAACAACAACTATCATCGCAAATCAAATCTAAAGCTATGCAACTTTTAGCACGTGACCGAATAAAATAAAAGAAACATAAAATTTGATATTTTCTTAAAAAATAAATGCAAAGCAAAGGTTTCTATGATTGTTTGCAATATCTATATCATTAATTCCATAAATTATCTTTATTTACAGTAAACCTGATTGAATTTAGACAGGATATGCATTGAAATCCCGACTTAATGGCATAATTCTATAATCGTTTGCAATATCTGTATCATTAATTCAATACTTTTTTCCCTTTTTCGCTTTCTTTAAAAAAACATATTTTACATTTTGGCAATATCACTGTAAAAAGCATTTTTAATATTTGGTAAGCATAATCGATAAAGTATTAGCGCATTAAACTCAAAAAGTGTTTCCGAATAAAGTTACCGACTCTTTAACTACTAATAACTGAACCTTTTAACTTTAACCATTTCTTAAATTTTGGCTAATGAATATATTATTCAATTGAAAATTTTAGAACGCATTACTCATGGCGAACCAGCTGGTCGCCAAAGGCGGCTAGTATTTAATAACAATGCTTGGTTTCGTAAAAAAAAATGTTTTTATGTCAATTTGCAGTTTAGTTATTTCCACTTTAATTTAAAGTTGAAATTTTGCGAGAGCTGTCAGATAATTAGAGAGATATATAGTACATTACAGGCTTAAGGCCTTTATAACTGCATGAATGAATTATATAACTATCAAAATTTGAATCTTAAAAACATTTTGAAGAAGTAGTTATTAAAAGGTAACAAAACGATAATAAAAACAAAGTATTTAATTGGCAATGACAAGTCACATAAAGTATTTAATTGACAACGAAAAGGCACATAAAATATTTAATTGACAATGACGTTACATTAAGTATTTAGCTGATAATGTTAAATAACAGTAAGATTGGCGAACCAACTGCTCGCCAAAGGCGGCTATTTATTTAGGAATGATTACCATCATACAATATCTTGAATTAGAAAATATTAAAAAATATTAGAAAATCTATGCTTTGGATTAAAAAATCCTTAAAAATATTTATTAGCAAATCAATACTTTGGATTAAAACGTCATTGATTTTCTCACGTTCTAGTAGATCGAGACTATAATGTAACCATGGCTTTAAGATCTTTCAGCTTTAAATTGAAAAACTCGAATTCTTATAATTGTCATAATTCATGCAGTTGTATAGCAGAAAATGCTTAACTGAAACTCTTTCTTATATACATTTCAGGAATATATATATATATATGAAATAAGTTTAATTATTTGTTTCTGGAAAGAATCCTACTAGCTTATTTTCTTTAATAAACTGAAACTCTAACAGAAACAATTTCTTATACTCACTATATTTAATCAGGTTATACGTTTACTTGAAATACCATTTTGACGCATTTATTTTTTAATCACACATTTATATTGTCAAGACGAATTTAGTCTGATAAGTCGAAACATATCGCACTCCAACAGAAATAACTTTGCGAAAAAGTTCTACGAACAGGTATGAGCACAGAGATTAAGTTAATAATCTTGATAAACTTCGTCTGGCTATTAATATATAGAAACTCTATTGATTCGTAGAAATTGACCGCCGTCTGCGTTTACGGCTGATTTATTAACAGCTCTGAAACCATCCATCTTTATCCGCCGAGGTAATTTCACATTATGAAGAAATGTTGGTTTTAGCCAATAATACCTGTGAGATATTTATTGCTTTACTCATATTCAGTTTGGTTTATATGTACAATTAAAGCTCCTTATTCGCGCTTCCTTCATTCGCGTTTTCACTATTCGCGGAAAAAAAAATGCGACCCAATTCCTATATTCGTGGATCTAATAAGTCCATACATAATAATAAAAGGATTCCAATAGGTATGCAACCAAATATCCTTTGTTAATACCGTCAAATGGAATAATAAAAAAAGTAAAATAGATCTTATTACAACTTAAGTCTAAAATATGTTGTTAAATGATATCGCCGAGGACTTTAACATAAGCCGCCTTTGCCGCGATCGGTATTTTTGAGAATGTAAACAAACAGACTGAAAGCAACCTTATTACTCAATGAATAAAATATATTTGTAGAATTAACAACGACAAAGAAATAAGGTAGAACTAACGATTAAGAAACGAAAACTGACTAACCTCATTCCGAAGATCATTTGAATCTGACGTAAAGAAGGCAGATCTCAAAGACTGTTTTAACCATTTTAATGTAACAATTAAAGACTGGAGCAAACTATACGAATACAGAATGGATGACTCAACTGAATACAATAATCCACCGGAAACATGAATAAGAAAAATGAATAGACAGATATATAATTTATTATATATATATATATATATATATTTTTTTTTAAATTTTGTCACCTACGTATCCACTATAATCCCATATAAATTACCATTCCGTATTCACGGTTTCTGTATTCGCGGCATATTTATGGAACATATACCCCTCGAATAAAGAGCTTTTATTGTAGTTTTATGACGCAAGAGCCAGAATTGGCCATGCTGCGCCAAGACATATGGTTTGAATATCACTAAACCATTAAAATTATCTCCTCCAGGCTTGAAATTGATAAAAAGTTTTGTTGAGAGAAGTACTTATAAGAAATATACAGAGCTTAAATAAGATTAAATCTATGGTTAAAACAATTATTTTCCTTAAATAATGAAATTTATATAAAATCAATAAATTTAGTAGCTTTTAAAAATGTGAGAACATTCCGGTCAGGTTTTTCTCCACAAGTTCATGAAAATTCAATGATAATAAATTTAAGAAATGTATTTGATAAAAATTAAATTTGGAACATTCAATTAAAATATGTGAAATTGTGAGGTAAACTTGACAATCCGAACACATCAGAACCCTCTCACCAAACCAAAACTTTTTGTGAGTTAACACTCATAATTAACACTTCCTACTCAAATTCAGAAGAACACGTTTCGGTACTCAGTGTAAAATTCTAAAAGGACTTAAATAACTCAGGAGGGTAATTATAAGAGCTATTACGGAATTAAAAATATTTTTAGTTAATATTTTGATAAACTTAAATCATCTTAGCTTTTTGATAAGCTTAAATTGCTCATCTATCCGCAATATAAGTTATCTGCACTTTATTAAAAGATAAATAAAAAAAAAATGAAACTTATGAACTCAAATTTCAAGCTATGTGAGAACATTATTATTTTTAAGTCATTATTTGTCTTAATTTAAATAATTAAGCAGTTTAAACCGGTTTGAAAGAATCACGAGACTTCTCTATCGGTCTTTATCATTCTATGTGTATATATAATGATAATTTTTTAAAAACTTTCATTTTCAATTGTTCGGTTTCAATCGCCAATTTGGTGCCTATGCATTTTAAGGCTTCAAAAAACCTCAAACCAAAACATGTTCTCACATGATAATAATTAGTTATAAATTTGAAAAATCTATATTACACACACACACACACACACACACACACACACACACACACACACACACACACACACACACACACACACACACACACACACACACACACACACACACACACACACACACACACACACACACACACACACACACACACACACCTT
>JAPMOQ010045775.1:52113-70237 GCA_026543055.1 Argiope trifasciata | reverse complement strand
AGATCCCTCACTTTTATTGTACATACCGGGTTGGTGAGATCCAACCAGAATGGTGAAAGCATCTCATCCCGAATTACGAGCCCCCCCCCGCCCGAGGGTTTCAGATGTTGTATAATAATTTCCTAATATATTTTTTTCCTCCCTTTGTTGAGGAGAGTATTCCGTTTTCCCCGTTTAACCATTGACATAAATTATATATGGTATAAGGCATTTAATTTGAGTTTTAGGCAACAGATGTCTTTGGTTGCCCACTAAATTTGGCATTTAAAAGCACGTGATATTACCGATCAAACTACATTTTTTGCCGCTTTTTTCTTACAGAAATGGCTGCTAGAAAACATTCAGAGATTGAGAGAGAGAGTATATTTCTGATGACTTATCAGATTCTGAAAGCGATTTTAGTTTTGATAGCTATATTGATATAGAAATTTCGGACTGCTCCTCAAATAGATGATGACTCTGATCATGATACAATAAACCTGCAAAGCGTTAGGCAGTGGTGCAAAATTGACTTGAAGAATATTCCTCCTTTTTAAATTTAATACAGTTTATTTTTTATATTATGCAATAAATAGGAATTAACTGTAATTTTACAGTAATTTATTAAAAACAAATTTCATGGATTACATCTGATATTGGTTTTTTTTTTTGGAAACTAACTTTCTCATGATAAAAATTCATACAAAAAATATTTTATGGAAAGAAAAAATGCAGTTTTCTATTCCATATAAAAAGTCTTAAAATATACATAAAAAAAAATGAAACGATTTCGGTCCACAAATTGAGCAATCAGACGGTCAAGCTATCTGGAAAATTTTTAGCAAATTATTTTTTAAACGTATAAGCTAGAAGGTATTTGCGTTATACCTTTTTCCAAATTAAAATTTTTTGGGGGCACTTAATGGTATATTTTGGTTTAATAGATATTTTTTCAATATTTTTAATGCAAATATTCAAAAATATAACAGTTTTCGAACGTTTTATCCTTCATAAAACTCATCCCGAACGTAGGCACATACCTTATATTTTTCCGACCAAACAATTAAGTTTTCTATCACATTAAAAAAAAGAAAAAATAACTCTTGTTATAACTACTAATTTAAAAATAATTTTACGTCAGTAAAATGCTATTTCGTGGAAATTTGTGAGCTATTTTTAGAGATCTATCCATGTTATGAAAGCATTTAATTACGTCATTTTCTTCTCAGTTTTTATTGCCAAAATCGATGGTCATAATTGGCGATCTAAAACGAGAGTCATTAAAATTGATTTTCTCATCATCACCTTGAGATATTCATCCTCCGGCAGAGTCAGTGGAATGCAGGAGCGGTAATTAGACCAACTGGACCAGCTGGCATTTCTTAAGCAGTCCCGGGTTGCGTTCTCTGGGGGAAAAAAAGAAGGAAAGAACAATTAGTTTCTGTCATCAATTCCTCATCACTCTTAAGTCAAAAATATGACATCATAAGGAAGAGATCATTTTGTAGAATGTGTTTTAACAAAAACAATACAGATGTACAGGGAGCGCCAGAGAAACTTACTTATTTGAAAGGTCAATAAAAAAATAAGTACTTTAGTTATTGTTTTAATTCTTTGTTTATTTGAGAATACAGTATCATAATTTTTTTCATACTGTTTAGATAATGTCTTCGGTTAAATGGCGACCCCCTATGCGCATACCTGGAGTAAGTCAATTTTTGAAGCTCGTGTCCATTCTTTGCAGTATATAAATTGGTATGTTGGCAATGACGACGCGAATGCTGTTCTTGGGATAAGTCCTGTCCGTGGTCGATCGGCATAAATCAGGGATTTCAAAAGTGAGCCTCGTCACCGAAAAAAACGACCGCGTCTTCAGGCAGGTTGTCAAGCGGCATTTCACATCCATTTCGGCGGGCAACAAAATCGCGTTCAGTCAACTCATGAACAACAGTCAATTTGTAGGGATGAAATGGAAGGTCTTGATGGAGAATTTGTCGAAGAGTGGTGTCAGAAATTCCCAGAGCAGCTGCGTGTTTGCTAGCCGAACGCAGAACTGACTGCCTCACTCTTCCGACATTTCCCGGAGTCCTGGGGGTCCGTTGATGTCCCTTTCTGGGTTTAGCGACACTCTCAAAATGAGCTAATCCACGACAGAAACGAATTACGGTCAGGAACGGGTTTGTGAGAAGCGAGTGCGGAAGGCACGTTGCTTGACAACAAGTGAGCGACAGTTAGAAAAGAAGCTCTCGACGGCGAAGGCCAGCTGTTCTCTAGATCAGAGTATGATGGCAACTGTCTAGAAAAAAAAATTGCGGTCTTTCCCCTCCAGTAGCATTACATATTATCCCTCTATTCACCCAACGCACCACACGGGATTTTTTTCAAATAAGAAAATTTCTCTGGCGCACCCTGTATATTATGAATTGGTAATGAATAATTAAGCGTTGAGAAGCTTAAACTAACTTATTTCATGCTTGCCTATATTAATAATTTAACCAATATTTGAATCAATTTACGTAAAATAAAACTTCTTCATGGTAATTGAAAATGTAGAAATTTTTTAAAGTTTGATATAGATTTAAGAATCAAAGTAGATAAAATAAAAGCATCGCGATAATTGAAAATGAAGTTATTCACTAATTCACTAAAATTGGTCTCTCCAATTATTCAAGTTTGCAGAAAACCGGCGGCGGTAGCATTTCTTTGTTGCAACAAACTAATGAGACAAATAGCTCCATCGTTTGAGTGATGCGAGAACTAACGACTGGAGCTTCATGTTTTTGGCACCAAATCAACAAGTTTTCGTTTCACAACATGATAGTACATGCAACTCGAATTGGAGATACATCCTTTTTGCAGCACACCCTTCAATTGTTAAAAGTAATTTATTCATATTTTGGAAATGTAATGTCATGGATTTAACCCCTTAGCATGCTCAAAGTCCACTGTCAAAATTAAAGGATTTTTGAATTGTATATTCACTACTCGGAGCCAAAAACATACTTGGTGCATCTAACAGTTTAGTTTCATTCTATATATATTTGCCAATATTGTATGTAGCAGAAAATGTATATTCTGTCCTTCGTTTCTTTACAATAAACAAACATATTTGAAATTAGTCAATAAAAACAAAGTTTTCATATTTGAAACACTATATTTTTGGTTTCGGTTTTATAATAATATATTGTACATAAATAAATAATTTAAAAGTTATATTAGCAATCTGGCATTTATTTAAGCTTTTGTTTTCAATTGAATTGGTTCCATTAAACATTTTAGAACGATATTCTTTTTTCAAAAATATCAAATATTTTCTGAACAAAACAATTGTAATATAATTATACTGTTACATAAGAAACTCGGGGGGCACATCGTAATTGAGGATGAGATGCTGTCGGCATGATGGTTGGATCTCGTCAACGGATAGCTTAATGATCGCTCTTGAACTCGCTAACTGATAGCTCAATGATCGCTCTTGAACTCACTGATAGCTCAATGATCGCTCTTGAACTCACTGATAGCTCAATGATCGCTCTTGAACTCACTGATAGCTCAATGATCGCTCTTGAACCCGCTAACTGATAACTCAATGATCGCTCTTGAACCCGCTAACTGATAGCTCAATGGTCTCTTTTGAACCCGCTAACTGATCACTCAATGATCTCTCCTGGACTCGTTAACTGATCACTCAATGATCGCTCTTGAACCCGCTAACTGATAGCTCAATGATCTCTCTTTGACCCGCTAACTGATCACTCAATGATTTCTCCTGAACTCTTCAATTGACAGATTAACAACCACTCTTCTCCCTCTACTAATTGGTAAGATATTATACGAAAAGTGATGGTGTGAAAGGCGATTTCAGCAACAATGCTTTTGAAATTTCCAGAAATTGTAGAGAACTTTATTTCATATAATTTTAAATGTTTATTTTACCACATAGTACCAAATTTAAAAAAAAAATAAACGAATGAAATTTCCGCCTCCCAATTGCATTCATCACGAATCAATGAGGAAAGATTTATGCTTTAGGAAAAGGGATCTGAAGTAACTTACTTGAAACATATATTTTACATAGCAAAATATTTAGTAAAAAATTTTGAATAGATATCTACATAACGTTTTTTAAAAATGCAAATTTTTCAGCAAAACAAGAAAGTTGTTAGGAAATTGTCGATGAGCTAGCAAAGCTATGCATAAAACAAAAATATCCAGACAACTTAATTTACCAGTTTTATGTCTTAAATATTTCAGAAGATAATTCAGAAGATGTCTTAAATATTTCAGGTGATAAAATTGTGTACCATCAACTAATGGTGAAAATTAGGCATTTGTCTAATATACAGCCTTACAGAGCCCCTATATGATTTTCTATTTGAATTCGGAGAATGTCTTGCATGTTGGAAAAGTTTTTCACGAACTTGTAAACCTTCCCACCTATTCTCGTATAAAGAATGTTTATTCAAAAAGAAAATTAGACAGCCCTCCCTAAATTCCACTTTTTTAAAATTCCTTTATACCTTTGAACAGGACGGGAAAAAACGGAAGAACTTTCCATTTTATCTTGTAAAGAACAGAAATAACTCGGTGTCGTAGCTTAATATTTCCTATCGGAACTCCATAAAGACCACTCTAGCCATCTCAAAGTAAGGAGGTCGTGAGCTTTAATTTACGACCGGAAGCAAGAAACTTCCGAAACTTTCTTTGCAGCATCACTTCCTTGGTGGACAAATGGAGGGATGTTCGAGGATTCCGGGTGAAAGAAATTTACAACCTTCTTAAATCGTGAAATCCGCCAACGTCGCAGAAGCTTTGAATTGAGGAAAAGCTTTTTGTGAAAGACTGAGACACGAGGCAGCTTGTCTTTGGCGAGAAAAAGAATTCCAGAGATTTATTTTAGTGTTGTAGTAATTTTTTGATGTTGGTCTGTGAATGTCTTGATGTTTGGTTTATTGCCGTGATTTCCTTTGTTGTTGTTTTGTCTCTTTTGATGTATCTTTTAGACATTTCCTTGCATATTACAAGTGGCGTAGTAAGAGATACCTTTGGTTCGATTCTCAGGAGTGATGGGCGGGAATCGTGGAAATAATATACTATGTCATTGTTACATTTTAAAGCCAAATATTGTGATATGGATGAAAATAATACCGTGCTCTCGACATTGCTTATCTTTACTAGACTCTGCATAGGCATTTTATATATAGGACGAGATTATCAAATAGACAAATTTAGCAATAATGCAGAGACTTTTTTTTTTTGGTTACGTGGAATCCAAGATTTTTTCACAATATTTCCGCGGCAATGTAATCTCTTTTATTTATCATTTCCTGAAGTCATGCATTTTAACTTATTCAAATAGTTTTTAAATTCCGATACAATGTTTTTTAGGTTTTTTTTTCAAATTTTAAATTTTTTTGTAGATTGAAATTGTCTTTTTTGCATTTGGTTGGTAGACTCAAATAAATAGTACTAACAAAGATTTTATTCCAGTGTTCAGATTATGTAAAAAAATATGTTAATTTCTTTTTAATATTGACTTAAAAATTACTTTTAGATTAAATTACAATTTTTTTATGCATTAAATAGGAAAAACAATTTTTCTCGTGTTGAGGTCTCATTAATTCATCTTAACCCTACAGTGAATCATGCTACAATCATTCGGCTATACGTTTTTATTTCCGTTTATAAGCTTCAGATGACAGTTACAAAGGACAGCAATGAGTGTTTGGAAATCATTTAATAAAGGCTTTTTCATGAACATTTGTGGTGGTGGTGTCTAATGCCACTTGGTCATACCAAACCCGAATGAGCAGAGCTCTTTTGGATTAAGGCAGAGGTGTGCGCCTTTCGTTGTTAACGAGCACCGTTATGGTGAAAGGACGACTTTGTTCGAACACACGCGGTACAAACCTTTTTAGGGGGTGGTCAAACTCATTCATTCAGCTGCAAGTCAGAATTTAGATCCAAATCAGAGACCGACTCATTCCTGATTTAGTACCCCCAGAGGCATAATTTGTTATGGGAACTTGGAGGACTTTGCAGTCACGACATAGTGAAAGTGCCCCAACTGCCATTAGCCAGCACGGCGGTCTTTGGCCAAGACGAGGGTTACGAGACTGATGCTCTACCAACCAGGTTACCGCGGCCTACATGAACATTTGTAGAAAAGACAATATATAACAATAACCATATTGAAATCAGATTTAAATAGGAAACTTGGAATTATAACTGCCTGCTTCAAGAGCAGTTTCACCAATAAAAATATTACCTATCTTCCTAAATATTGCATTATAAAAATATATATTGGTGAAAAGGGACTTTTATTTTTATTTCAGAATTATTATAATATGAGCCATTGGGATGTGGTTTAATTCATAATATAGGCAATCGACACATTTTTAATTTATATTTTCATTTCACAAAAAAAAGAAAAGAAATTATTACTTTTTCAAAACTATTTTACTTAAATTATATGTAGCTATTCAAACCAAGTATTCCTTTTGTATAAAATACACATGCATTCTAAAGTTAATATTAATTAGTATAAAATTATTAAAATCTATATTAAATTAAAAGCGATACGAGATCAAGGGAATGGAGAAACTCTTGGGGAAAATGTGGCTTCTGAAATCTGTGTTATAACAGTTCTTAATTTAACAAGGTATAGGTGAAAATTGGGGCCTAATATGATTTTTACTTTCTTATGAAATATGAAAATAGAGTTTTGTAATAATCAGAAAAAATTTCAAAATGGCTATTTTCCTCGAATTTTTACGTTTCAGCCCCCCCCCCCCACCCATTAAAAATATAGAAAACATAGAACATTAAAGAATTACATTTTTATGTCTATGAATACAATAAATCAAAAAAGGTTTAAGCTAGGAAAAAATGAAATTCAGCCTATGATCTGATACTGATTTTATGACTATAACTTTAGTTGTATGCATTTTTTTTTTGTTTCATCGATAAAAAAAAGCACCCAAATTACACGATCGGTTTGCTTGTATCGGTGATTCATAACCAAAATTCGAGAGCTAATTTCTTAACTATTATTCTCCATTGGTAAGTAATTAACTATACACAAGTACAATTATTAACGAATATATGAAAAAAATTTGGTGAAAACACCCTCCCGCTGATTTCAGTCACCAATTTGTCATCAGTTCTCTAGAAAAACTGAGACATAAAATAAGCTTTTAGAAGCCTCTGGATGTTTCTGTTTAAAAAGCAGCATAAACTCACTAAAGTTTGTTCATATAGTGCAACTTACATTTGGCACTCAGGATATCACGGATACATCATGGATTTGCTGGAAATATAGTGTAACGTTCCCCTTTCCCATTACTGATAATTGGCATTTCTAGCCAGCTATGTGAGCATTTGTTGATTCTCTCAATGGTTAAATGCCTCTAGATCACCAGATGGGGGATCTTCTTCACCCGAGTGGTCATCGCATCTGGTCATTAGTGATGTCCAGCTGAAGAACCACACGTGGGTTTTATCGTTTAAGAGAAACTTATTGATCAAATTTAATTGAAATGAATCAAACTATCTGGATGCTATGTTCTTCCCATTGTGAAGGGACTAGACACGTGTTCCTGGACTATCAGTTGCGAGGGCGCATCATTAACAATCTGGTGATCACTGAGGGGTGCATTTTGCTGAACAACTATTGGGCGATAGAGAGCAATGTGAAATGAGAGGCGGAGTTTGGACAGAAATAAAATGCGAGTTTTTTTAAGGACAGGTTAGAGAAACCTCTTGGGTTGTGGACGGCTGAATTACGCTCCACTAGTTGAAGTTCGGTGGACTCCTAGAGCTACCCCTGGAATAGCCGTGCTAACTAACAACATGTAAGTTTCTTCTGGTGTTTTTCTCCGAATTTAGGGAGAATTTTTTCCAAGAGCTCTTTTCACAATGAACTTTCAACCTTCTACTGTAGTGTAAATAGCAAATATTTAGCTTTTATTTATTATTAGAATAGCCGTGTTAACTAACAACCTGTAAGTTTCTTGTAGTGTTTTTCTCCGAATTTAGGGATAAATCTTTTCAAGAATTCTTTTCACAATGAACTTTTAACCTTCTACTGTAGTGTAAATAGCAAATATTTAGCTTTTATTTATTATTAGAATAGCCGTGTTAACTAACAACCTGTAAGTTTCTTGTGGTGTTTTTCTCCGAATTTAGGGATAATTCTTTTCAAGAATTTTTTTCACAATGAACTTTCAACCTTCTACTGTAGTGTAAATAGCAAATATTTAACCTAGATTAGAACAAATTATTCGTATGCACATATATGGCTGTAAATAAACGAATTGTCTCTCTTATTTGATTCGTCAGGATCAAGAAATTAGAATAGATATGGAATTATGCCAGAAATAAAGATGTCCTGGACTGGGTTCGCTATGAATAGATAAAAAAAAATTAATACAATTCTGTAACTTTTAACAGCCAAACAGAATAAAGGGATGAAAAATAATATTGTGTCTGTGTTGCCATTAGATAGATACAATATTTGATCGTCACACTTTCACTTAATTGGAGCCCTTTTATTTAATCAAAAGATTAAGGAGAGTAATTTTGGTCTTCACAAACTTAACTTCCCTGAAAACTTCAGCTTGAAAAAAATTACATCTTATTATTCAAAAATATTACATTTTGAACATAACGAATTTTATTGTCTTTTGTCGTTTTTAATTAATCTTTAATAAATTTTTTACATTCATTTGTCAATACATTTCACTTTTGAAAGGGAACTTAAATCCTTTTGTTATTAAAAATATTTCATCCATCAATTTTTTCAATTGATAATAGTAAAAATATGAAAATATAACTTATTCTCCCATGTTAGGTCATTTTTTGTCCTACTTTTAATATATATAATTTTAATTTTTTTTGTATTTGATTAACAGTTTAGTCAAAAAGTCATTGTTGTTCTAAATTGGAGTTGTCTTTATTACTTATTCAGTATCGATGTAGAGTTTCGGAAATATATTCATATAAAGTATCATTTAAAAAAAAAACAAGTTCTATGCCTATTAAAATTTGAAATTCGAGCGTAGATTTTTGAATAAGCCATTAAAACAAAATCACATAATTGAAGCTTTCAGCATGCACTAATCTTAGCGAATCAGCAAGTCGCCAATAAAAATGTGCTTTATTTTTAAAAAATCAACTAAGCATACACTAAAAATTTTAGAAAATTAAGGAGAAGAATTATTCCTTTCATATTATAGATAACGAAAAAAAAGTTTATGAATGAAAACTCATAGAAAATTAAAATGAAACCAACTTGCATCGTATAACCAGAATAAATGAGATATTTTTATAATTCTTTCATATTCCTTTTACGTTTATTAAAAGAACTTCTTTGAAAAATTTCTTCTGTCAACTTCATTTTATATTCCAGAAAAATATATTTACCTAAATGGAAGACTAAAAGTCAAAGCTTTTGACATGACTCGAGTCAAAATGGCCATTAATCATTTATGGAAATTCACAAACTTTGCTTCAAATCCAAAACGCATCCGGGAACTTTGATGGATAAGATGTATGGAAAACGTTGATTAAAATGAAATAAAAATTTCACCAATAACTTCATTTAATAAACGTTATCGTTTTCTTAAACACAAAACAAAAAAAATAAACGCTCCCGAAACTATTTGAAAAGCTTTCAAAAGTTATTACTTTTCAGCAAAAATACTGATAGAATCATAAATTAAAATTACTTTTCTTAAAATTCTGTCAAAGAATATTGAATTACTTCAAATACTGAAGAAATCATCAGTTATTGACGTTTTCTTTCAAACTGCGGTAAAAAAATTAGTTATTGCGGCAACGAATATTAAATTATTCCAAAAATTAATTCGTCAGGATGTATTTTTAATACTTCCTGCTAGAATTTTGATAATTAATTTTGGTTAGGATTTTATTTACTTAGCGAAAATGTCTTTACAGAGTATAAAAGAATTGGCGTTATTTGTTTTCGAATAAATTGCTTTACCGTCTCTTCTTTTAGGAGTGAAAGAAAAATTCAGTCTGGCTATTTTTTCATCATTTAAATAAATAACTTCAAAGTTTATATTTATAAAATTGATTTTTATCTTTATCCGTATTCTCAAATTTATTACAATGGCGTCCAAATGAATTTATTTTTACTCGTTCATAATAAGTTTCCTGAATTTTCCTGTAATTTCTTCTTGACATCTTCAAATTCAATTAATTTATTTCTATGTATTTTACTCGTATGTTCATATAATTAGAACGAATGAAGAAAGCCCACTGCAACAAATAACTATCAATAAAAAAAATCTTGGATAACTTAAAAAAAAATTTGTGAAAAATTTTAAAACATGTCAAATAGAATTTTAATTCTAATGTCGAGTTTACATTCAGCCAGTTATAAGACGGACATTAGGCAGCACATGCTGCTTAGTCGATCGCAAGTATTGTTTGTCAATGGATTCTGAAACCCTCTGCGCTTTTGCGCATGCGTTAGGATGAGTTTAATTTGTCAAAATAGGGACGATAGGAAAGATGAAAGGGGTAGATGTTAGCATTTAATAATAAAATAAACCCAGATAACTCGCAAACTGAATTAAAATAAAATGATACGGTCAGAAACGACACGATACTCATATACACGTGAAAAAAATTGAATAAAAATGTATCTAATAGGACGAAAATCAAGGTCAAAGAATAACGAAGAATTCCAGAAATGTGTTCATGTTAATGCATCTCTCTCCTTAAAGATAGAATCGTCGAAAAGAGGTTGTCTCAGAGTTCTGAAACGGATAGTAATCGTCCCAACGAGACAACAATATGCAGTTGTATTGTTTTTTCCTTACTGCGTATGCATTTGTGGAATTTGTTGGGTTTTTTTTTCGCTAGAAAAAATTTATCACTTATCATAGATTAATCTCGTCGTTTTTTTTCTCTTTGCTTTTTCTGATGCAAGATTGTTGTGTTATTTATTTGCCATTTTCATTCTTCAGTTTTCCAAATTTAGGTATGCTGACGTTTTTTCTTTTATTTTACCGTATTTCATTGAGCAAATTTTCATCATTTTAATACTATAAGCAGTGAAAAAGAAAAACCCAGACATGTCAAAATGGCACTTTATAGCCAAGCATGGGATGATTGAATATAACTTATGAAATTGTGGCAACATGAATCAGTCCCTTACTGCGTCTGCGCTAGTCACTGATCGAGTTAAACCCAGTGCAAAACATAAATAATTGCGTTCCTTTATTAGTTTCAAATGAAATATCGTTAATATTATGTTTGTGCAAACGATTATTATGTATTTTCATGCTGTTAAAATTATTGCAAACGATATTTTTTTTTTGCAAGAATAATATCTAAATTATGTGTTTATCAGAAACATTCTGATTTTACATATTTCCGTGAAGTTTATTACAAACGGCATTATTAAGAATTTCGAATTATAACTGTTGAGAATTTTTCAGAATTTGCCCTCAAAGTAATTAAATATCCAAGTTGATGGATTTTGAATTCCTCTAAGCACAAAAGTTTGGAAATATCAGAATATTTTCGACTGCAATTTAAATTGTTGCGTTAATTTATGTTTAACAGAAATTTGAAACTTTTTGCACCAGCATTAAGTGTACACAAAATATAAATAAAACTTCTTTAATTCAAAAGGATAGAATATCAGATTCTTTCAGTCTATAAAATCCATACGAAATCAGGCAAATTCATTTGTGTGACAAAATAAGTTGGTCAATTGTAAGAAAAATTTTAATGAAAAATAATATTTATAACAACAACAAAAAAAGAGGGCTTAAATCATCGTTTGCGTTTTTTTACATGAAATTGTTAAGTTAAGAGGTTTAAATTTAATCGTATACTCAACAAAAACAATTAATCTGTAAGTATCAGGATTTGAAAGAAAAAAAAAGTTAACACTTTCACAGTTACCGACGAGATATCTCTTCTTTCAGTTACTTCCAATTACAGGTTTTTTTATGGACTTGAATCTGTTTCTTGTGCCAATTTAGATAGGCAGATAGATAGGTTGAATTTTCTAACACATATCTAAACTGGCATAAAAGAAATTTTAGCCGACAGAAAACTGTAATTGGAAATATCTGAAAGGCTAGGTATCTCGTCGGTAGAGTTGAAAGTGTTAATCAATAAAACACCGAACTTGAATTTGATTACAGAAAACTCTACTTCCTCAAAATAAATACGGTTTATGCAAATTACGATTTCTGAATATTTTTCCTGAAGAGAAAACATCCATTGAGTAATGACAGTAGAAAGAATTTTTCAAAAAATTAATCACTGTTTAAAAAAAAGTGGCATATATCTCACGACGTTTTTCATAAAGAAGCGTTTATTTATCTCAAATTCTTTTTTTCAGGAAAGGTTTTAGCTTTACCATCTTCCGGTCCAAGTCAAATATAATCTTTTCCACCCATAAAAGAGATATGAGCACTTTCATCTTTTTTTAATCCTCAATTAGCGTGACATATCATATTCCATGTCTATTTCATCAATCAAGACGGTTCTTCCCTTGTTCATTATTCGAATGAGTGAAACATTCGAAAGTTTACTTTTCTCACGCTTGTTGTTGCTGCAAAAAATATCGTTAACTGCTGCTGTCGGCGAATAAACAGATATTCGATTTTCCAACACTTGTGAAAATGGTGCAATTCGAAAGCACAACTCAGCTTCTGTTTCGGGGAATAGATGGTTATTTTTATCCGCCATCCGCGCATTAAATAATGGCAAAGGGAGTCTTCTGTTGAAGACAAAAAAGATGTTGACCCAGATTTCTTCATATAAATTTAGATATGTCATCGTATAAAATGAAGTTGAAAAGGCGGCATTTATAAAGAATAAAGAGGCTTGATTAGGTAATACGGTTCTGTATTTATTACTGTTTTTTCATAATTATTCCTCTTAACTGCATAATTTAATCAAGCAGTTTTTCAGCTCTTAATTGGATAAGTTGTTGAACGGTTATACTGCGGCGAGAAAGACTTACTTTAAAATTTTCTAAAATTATGAACCAGTTGGAATTACATCAAGACGCTAAAATTTTGAATTGTTAACAATTTGTACAGATTGTTAAATTAATTATCAATACATCAATTTTAAGAATAAATTCCAAAGTATTTGTATTATTTAGAGCATAATATAATCAATAAAGGAGCGGCATTTTCTAAGAGACAGATTTAATTTTATACAAAAAAAAAAAAAGAATAATCACCCCAGTAGACTTGAAATGCTGTTTTTATACTTACAGAAAAGAATATATGGTCTGTTTTGAATAAAAAACCACAATGAAGCAGAAAAGAAACCTCTTTTGATGAAGGAATTTTCAGACGATTTTTTCATAACATAGATCAGTTTAAAGAGCTACTCTAACGTTATTGCAATAAAAATAACTGATAGATTGAGAATTGGGGATTTTTTTTATTGGGGACTCAAATGTAATTTATTTTTAATTACTTAAAACAATTCTTAACTTTGGATTATAACATTCTCTTGGAAGTCAAATGGCAACCTGAATAAATGTTTACAAATGTTGCACCTTTTATAAAGTATTCTTTTTACTGAAAGCTTATTAAGAATTTAATTTGGAGATAATTCTTTCATTCCATAAAAGTTGAAGCAAATGTATCTATGTCAAATTAAAAAAATTCCTCTGTAGATTGATAGGCGAAAGAAAATCAACCTGGAGAGGTACTTAGGTTGTTGTCTAACAAGTTGCTACATGCTTAGGTTACTATCGAGCTCTCTAATTTCTAAGGAATTTCAGTTAACCAAAAAATTGTTTTGATGAAGGGATAATTCGTTTGATTTGAATAATTTTCGACCTCCAACACTTTCTTATGCAGAGAGTTACGGAGAAATGAAAATTTCAGCACACACAACTATCATCTTCACTTCTTTTGAACTAGATTGCCCATCCACGAACTCGTTTAGCACTTTCAATGCATCCTGAGACTTATCCCTCTCTGGTTTAAATCATATCAAAATTATTCTATAATCGTGTTTAAAGATTATATGATAAACTGTGTTGATGTTTAACAGAAATCACATCATGAGAACCATTGTAATAAGACTTCAGACAAAAAAAAATTAAACCCCAAATATATCTAGTACATTGAACTTTAGTAAAAAAATTGTTCGCAATTATTGATAGTGAACTTCAATTCACACTTTAATGAGGTTATGTCACTTTTAACCAATTAAACATTATAAATCTTATAAGTAACTAACTAAACATTATAATTCTAAACCATTTCGAGCATTTTCTTGTATCTAGATTTCAAATCCTGAATCATGGTAATAATGATTAAGATTAAATCTATGATAAAATAACCTGATGTTGTCATTTTAGTTACTTTTTTTGTTCATCGAATAAGATATTTCAATAAAAGAATTCAAATTTCCAAGAAATATCCTTTTTTTTTTATTCTGAAAAATAAAATTTCTAAAAACGATTACATAATGCAAGAAAAACTGTTAAGAAACTATTAAAATACATACTGATCGTATAAAATAAAAAAGTACATGTAAATCAAAGTAAAAATTATGCGTTATTAATATTCAATAGCTATAGATTTTTCAGCCTTTTTATGAAAAGCAATTTACCGATTAACAAGAAGTAAAAGTGAGCAATTTTTATCCTATTATAATTCAATGTTGCCTTTTTCTTATCTTTTTCATTAAAAATAGTCCTTTGAATTATTCTGAAATGAAATAAATAAAAAGAAAATCGGAAAGTTTGAGGAAAAGAAAAGTTAATTTATATTCAAATTTCTTTTACGTTGAACTCCTAGAATATAATTCTTTTATTATTTTTCTTAAAGAATAATATTCGTAAGTAAAGCTGTTTAAGTCAGAAGTCTTTTTTTCTTATTTTTATTTATACAATTTATTTCTTTTTAAATCATATATATTGAAGTTTGAATCTGAAAATACATTTACCTTTGACTTTTAAAATTTTTTAAGAAACATTTTTCTCAAGTCCATATTTTTTGAAGCTTCGTATTTGTATCAATGCTTTTATATCTTTATTTAGAATCATTTCGAATCGTAATGTTTAAAAAGAACTTTTTAAATGAAAACTGAATTTGCAGATAAAAGTTCAGTTTCCATTTTCTTTGGAAAATCGAAATAAAAAAGAATAAGATACCCCACGCAACTTAACAAGAATTTTTTTTAAAGTGTTGCTTCATTAAGATTATCCCTCAAGATTGGAACACTTTCCAGGAAATTTATATTTGTTGCCTGCAAATCTTCTTATACTTACTTTTTCTAATTCCCCTTTTATAAAAACTGTGGTTTAAGTTTCTAATTCGAGACTTGCCTCGAAGTTAAGAACCATTTGTGTATTATAGAGCTGGCCTATCCTTAACAGCAAAAGTCATCAAAATTTAAGATGAAACTAGGATGACCTCTTTTGTAAATAATTGTGTAATCTGGTGTAAAATTTTGCAAAAGCGGACAGGATAACCATACATTTATTTGTTTCTTAAACTTTTTGTTTTTAATAGCCAAACATGAATGTTTTATAATCTTATAATCTTGAAGTTCATAACAAGAAATAGGTAAATAGGTATCTATATAAATATAAATGAATGTTTGCCTTATGACTCTTATGCCTTGATAAACCGTTCATTCGATTGCGATGTAACTTGGCCACTTTATGGCTGTCATCTACAAGATGGTTATAGTTATGGTACAATTATCTAAAATTAAAAAAATAGAATCTCAAAAGCATCTATTTACCAAGGATTAATCTCCAAATAACTCACCGAGGGGACAATAGATTCTGCAAAATCCAAGTTAAAGGTTAATATTTTGTAGAAAGTTATTCTCAAAGGTAACACTTTTATTACAGATTATACGAGAAAGTTTTGTGGAGACCAATGATGGCGGTTTAAAATTTTAATTAAATTTTAACGTTTTTCGCAGTAACCACCAAAAGTATTGAAGTACAAATAATTTTGACCATCTTAATTTTCAAAAATTATCTTTTCAACTATAGTAACGTTTTTATGGTATAAATATATTTTCTATGTTTAATCCATTTTAAAAGAAAATATTTGAATCACATTTTGCAAAATTAAATTTGTGAAATCTGAACGAATATTAAACGAATCACAAGATACAATAAACAGCTTCTTTCATTACCATTTCGAAAAAGCACCAAGTTTTACAATTCTAAAAGAATACACAAATCTAATATATAAAAATGAATATTTGTTTGTTCATATTTTATATTCTGTCTTATCGAATTAGGATGAACGGTACAACAATTCCAAATTATTGACTGATTGCACTTTATATTATTTTTTTAGCTTGAGCAGCTAGTTTAAAATAAAATTAAAGTTGAAGTATCACCGAAAATTTTCAAAAGTTCGCTGCATTTTTAATCAAAATTTCAGAAAAAAAAAATTGCTCCGAGCTACTCATAATTCCATCTTCAAAATAAATTTGTTCCAAATTAGATAGAATTGGGCCAAGAAACGGTGTATCCTGCAAAATACCAATACACACAGGATCACTGCCACACATTCTTGTTTATCATGAATAGATATATAAATAAAAATAGTATTAAAAAGTGTTATGAAAATATTATTGAGACAATGGCGGCAGCAGCACGCAGCCATTGTCATTTACTTCGTTCGTTGCCAAATTATTGATTGATTGGATTTAATATTATTTTTTCGGTAGCAGCAACGCGCCGGCTACCAGCTAATTCAGAATAAAGTCTATCCAAAATTGTCATTATAGAAGATGCGGCAGAAATAGACCGGCAAAACTCATAGGGGTGATGGTAAGCATCAAGTGGATAAAGAATAACCGTACAACATGGGGTTCCAAATGACTTTAAGTAGGTGAAAATCACAAAAATATAGGGAGTCTGAGAATTGTTGGAGACTATAAAAAATGAATGAAGAAATAGCAAATGATTTTTCAACTATGAATTTTCTTTAAGTGAAAAAAATATATCTAATAGTTTTTTTTATGCTGGAAACATGCTAAATGGTTATCCAGGAGATAGGAAATGAATTAAAACGAAAAAGTAGTTTAGAACCCTTATTTGCAAAAATATTAAAAGTTGAAGAAAAATAAAAGCTTGAAAATGTAAGGAGTTTTAAAGTCTTTAATTTGATATAAGCGTGTATGATTTGTGATCGTAGATTTCATTTTTACTTTTTTAACTTGAAACGCGTAATTAACTTTTCTTTCATTTGTTGATGTACCGTATTTTTGAAATTTTACACATAATTATATTTCCTCAAGAATTACTATGCATTATTTACAATAGCTTCAATTAGGAAAATTTTCTGATCCATAAGTTTCATAATACTCGCGCGTCTAAATTTGTTATCATGCTTTTCGCCTAAACATTTTAAAAATCTGTAGACTATATTTTAGTATTATCTAGATACTTATAATTTTTTATAAGAGGCCCAGGCTAGTAATCAATGAAAAATCCCCATCAAAATATCAGCTAAAAAAACCACAAAAATATACATTGTATAATCAGTATATTATACTATATATTTAGATATTCAAATAAAAATACGTTATAATTCACTCTCTACTTTCAAGAATGAACACAAACACTCACCACTTAAAGATGAGAGGAATTTGGATCTAAGATTTTGATCCAAATTCGAGATGAATGAAAATAGGACTCCTCCTCGTGTTACTAAATAAATCACGAAGTCACAAAAAAGTTCGAATTACAAAGTAAGCTTAATTTCAGAATTTGTAAAAAACAATTCATATTCACTTTAAATCCTGAGAATTCCTAACTATCGTAATTCCACTTCGAATCTCCAGTATTATGTAGTTATTGCAATCCCTCTTTAGATCCCGATGGCTCTGTTATTAAATCCTCTTCAGATTTTAGGATTCTGTAACTGCAATACTGCTTCGGATTCCGAGGATTTTCCAGTTAATTATGTTCCAGATCCTGAGGACTCGATAATTAATTCCACTTCAATCCCCAGGATTCCGTGATTATTGCAACTCCGTTTCGGATCCAAAGTTCTGTAACAATTCCTCTTCAGAATCGGAAGACTCTGCGCTTATTCCCGCTCCAGGTCCTCAGGATTCTGTAGTCATTGCAATTCTGCTTCGGATCCTGAGG
>JAPMOQ010045775.1:16854-52103 GCA_026543055.1 Argiope trifasciata | reverse complement strand
CCTCAGGATTCTGTAGTCATTGCAATTCTGCTTCGGATCCTGAGGATACTGCAATCAATCCTGATTTAGACTCTTTAGGACTTTGTGATTTGTTATCAACATTTGGACGATGGAGAGATATCAGCAGACGCTGAAATGGAATAATGATTGGTGTTCACAGTTGCTTTAAAACTCGGATCCAAAAAATGATAATCCCTCAAAAGTAGTTTATTTCAGATATGAATATGCTAGAAAAATGTGAACTGACAAATGGGTGACTTACTTTTTCTTGAAGATGAAGACTTAAATAAATATTTATTTCTAGTTAATATGTTTTTTTTTCTGACATACATTTATTTCCAGGATGAGGGATGTGCAAGAAAACGAGAAGTAATCGCTGATTCTGCGAATATGTTAACTGAAAAATGTTGCAAATCATAAGGATGGACTTGTCGAATTTTGAACGAAATTCACTTATTGAAACTGTGTCAATATAACAGCAAAAAAAAAACCCCACGATAACTAGTAAATACAATAAATTAGATGGATATCAGATTAGACGGATGGATGGATATTAGATGTAGATATCCACATGAACTTTAAAGCAAATCCGACAAAGGATTGACTGTTTGTCGATCTGTAATTTCGCATGAATGTAAAAGCGATAGTTTAAAAATCTAACAACATAGATAAATGAAATTTAATATTCATTGTTAGCATTTAAAGTATAGTCCTTTCATCAGTGAATATAATCTATCAATGAGTTTATTGTTTATCGACATGTGCGCCCGTATTCCTCAATGTGTATTAAATAAATAACAAAAACGACTTATATAAATAAAATGAGTAGAACTGTTCGAATTCTGGTTTGAATTCATTGAAAAAAGACATACTAAGTGCATAGTCACTGTTATTCACCATATTACTGTGGTGCCAGGTATATCACTTCCCGCCATTGAGCGTCGCCTGTGACCTCATTCCCCGCCATTGAGTGACACCTGTGACCTCACTTCCCGCCACTAAGAAGCCCTCTGGTGGAGAAAACGTGAGCAAAGTGCAGTTCATGTCTGGACGGAGCATGATTACGACGTTCTAAAACAACCGAAGACGTATGTGTAGAGACGGAAGTAGAAATTACGATGCATTGTTAAAAGACAAACTTCTATGTTAATAGACGAACTTGGTCATCCATTCCATCCTGTAAATTAGTCATCACGATTTGCTCATCATAAATCTGACTTCATTGTCATCCATTAAATTTTAAAGTATCATCTGGACTTATTATTGCTTGGCCATCACGACACCCCACATTACTAAGCACGAGCTGGCGTCATGGTATAGGGGGAGCACGTCTTCCACGTGATCTGGGCGTCCCAGATTGCTCTTCCTTTGTTCCATCTGTGAGACGTATGAATGTGCCCTCCTGTAAAAAGGGATTGTGAAAACGAATGTGATGCGAGTGTACCTAAATTATATTCATGGCCTTAGATGGCGCTACTGAAAAACAAGAGACATAACATAACGCTATCCTGTGCCTACAACACTATGTTTTCTAACCAGTTGGATGGGCACAGAATGAAAAGAAAAAAGAAAGAAACAAAAAAATTAAGAAAGAAGGGGACAACAAACCATCCAGGTATCTCCAGAGAGAATCACATTGGTGTCAAATCTTACCCGACTGAATTCAATTTTTGTTAAAGTAATAACTAGATGGAGGGAACAAGAATACTTAAAAAAATGGTGAATATGGGCTGATCATACAGAGAAATGAGAATACTAACTAAGAAAAGATTGTTAAATTACATTGAGAACATCTGTGTGACATGTATCAGCAAATAAACTTTCCTTATAAAGTCCGAAATTTTCTGGGTTCTGTAGTTTTGTTTTCCTTCTTGAGAACTGCATTTTTAGGGGACTTTTGAATACAAGTTATAATTTCGATTTCAGTTTTCTATAATTTTCGGCATTTTGGTCTCAACCATTATGTAGAATTTAAGAGGTTTTGAGTATTTATGAATATGATTTGGTATTAAGTGGATCTTGTCGTTTGAAAGGGTATTCGATGCAGGTCTGTTGTACAATTCTTTATCGAGGCTTGGATACATATATAATTGGTAATAATTAATTGCATCAGAGCGATTAATTGCCAAAGATTGCATCCTAATACTTCCATGGCATGCTGTTAAAAATATACAAAAACATTTATTAGAAAGTGCGTTAGAAAGTTTTGGGGTTACTACTTCTGCTGCACCCAACTGGATCTATATGTTCAGAGATTCAGAAATTACTGCTGAGACTTGATGAGAGTGAATACCCTTAGTAATTGTGGGGTTTGCTGCAAAAAGGAGGTAGCTCCAATTATTCTAATTTTCAGAAAGCCGTAAAAAATGTCTGAAAATTCTAAATACCAATGAAACAGAGAGCTTCATCTCTAGAGTAACGCGAGAATTAAGATTGGAACTACATCTTTTTTAGAATCAAATGAACAAGGTTATTTTTTTACCACACGTGACTCTAACATAATGCATGTAAGTCTACATTTCCTCAAGATGGAGCTACATCCTTTTTCCAACAAACCCTTCAATTCTAACTTCTGCATTTTTAGCTAATTTTTAAACCTTATATAATTAACTCCAGCAGAATAAATATATTTTAATTATATTGACTCTTAACTGACGTGAAGTCAAAATCCTTCAAATCAAATCCTTCGAAGAATATGGATTTAAGTATTATCAGTATTCTTCAGGAAAATTAATTAAAACGGTCTTTAAAGTTTTCATTCATGTCAATAAAAAATATAAAATCCATATAAAAATGTATATTGCATGTATTTTATGTCCTTCACTGACAATAACTTCCTATTCATTCCTAGAAAACTTAGAAAAGCTTTGAAATCACGTGACTTGAAAGTGATTGTTTAAATTGAAAATGGAAATCTTAATGACCAAATAAATACGATGATGATAATTATGATATTGGATTGTGATTTACGGCATAACTTAATTTATGAGTTCAAAAACTATATTGACTTCTGAAAATTGCAAACAATTTTTAATTATTTATTTCCTAATTTTCATACCTATTTGCAAAGAATGAATTTGACAAATCTTCAGCCTGTAATTTCTTTTACAAAAATGGTGGTATTTATTAGTCTTGAGTGTGCATGTATTAGCAAAGCCTTGGAGGATATATGCCTTGTGTGTTATTCATACATATCCCTAATCTGTATAATTCAATAAAAATACAACAATTTAAAGGAAAAAAAAACAGTCCGTTTGTTTAATTCAAATCTTGCCCTATTGCCTAAAATTACATTTTTACTAATCATAAAAATCAACTGTTAAACAATTTTGAGTAGGGTTGCCAAACCTTTACTGCACGAATGGTGGCAAATTCGAATCTTGTGTTAATTATGGAACATCCTTTGTATTAAAGAAGGATTCTGGGTTTTCGAAAAAAAAAGGATCTTTCCAGCTTATCGAAATGTAATATTTTTAAACTTTTAGGAAGAATTTATACAGAAGAATTTATGTGCGTATGTATATTTAAGCTAGACCTTCAAAGAGTCATCAGTTTAGCAGGAGATTACAAAAAAGAAGGTCTTATTTTTGATATTACAAGATCACCTTGTAACATAATAGAAGTCCCAATGAATAACATTATTTTGTTACAAGAAGTCACATTGGAATTTTTCTTGATGGCTTTCGACGACATTTTTCTTTTCGAATTCGAAATGAGACAAGATGATCCTTCTATAGCAGGCCATGTATAACATAAATCGCCTGTTCGAATTAGATGTCTGGTTTGTCTTTTTACAGTCCAAAACATTCTTATATGCCGTTGTTCCTAATACTTCTGTAGCAACCGCTTTTTACTTTCTCATATATATAATATACAGAAAATATAATAATCGTTAAAAATCCAAACTCGAGGTTTTGACAAAAATCTCCACGTTTTAGACCGCATTGAGTAAAAAAAAACATTTTTGGTAAATATCTATTATTAAAGATAACTCAAAAACTTTTTGAGCTAGACAGTTGAAATTTGGTAAATAATCTTTATTCCAAATTTATATCAATTTCTATCAAATTCTAAGTAAATTTCAATCAGTGGATATTCTGTCTGTCCGGTTGTTTGAATATAAGTTTACTTAGTAGTTTCAAAATGAAGAGAGCTGGATTGATATGATTTGATACGCAGATTAATATTTATATATAGACACGTTTTAGATTTTGAAACAAATTCAATAAGGAGTTGACAATCTGTCAATCTGTATTTTCATTAGCAAGTAAGCACAATAACGCAATGACAAATATGTGAAATATAATGTGCAATCAAGTGCAGTTTTGTAAATTTTTTTTGTTTCAGTAGGTTTAAAAAATGAGTCTAAATTATAAATTCTATTTTTGGGTAGTATAAATTTCATAGCAATGATTAATCGTCAAACAAACTCGCCAAAAATCACAGAACAAATTCACTAAAAATTCTAAATTCACAACAAAGGTAAATATTCCCTAATTATCGTATTCCAATGCCATGTAATGCACTCTCTGATATTACTTCATTATTAGATATTATGAGAAATTAGTTTAAGGGAGATCGTTTCTGATGATTTGTATCTGTGAAATAAAAATGCGTTGACGCTTTCTTTCGTGTCAACGGAAATGAATTCACTACATTGCGAAGTAAAGTACATAAATACAGAAGTTATGAGTTGCTTTATTTTTGAAGTAAGCAAGTTAAGACAGGAAAAAAAATTTAAACACTTTAAGAAACAAGAAATCAGTTAAACAATTGTACAAGTGTGTTGTTGTTACTAGCTCTTCACAAGCCAACTAACAGAAAACTGTAAGCGATTTAGGCCTAAATTGTACGTCTCTTGTTTGTTCATTAGCACCAACTATGGTCAAGAGTACGACTTGACTATTTCATGATCCACATTCGCTTTCACCCCTTTTTACACGGGGGCATATTCAATTCCCAGACAGAACACAAAAAAACAATTATGCCCGAACCGGGACTTCCAGATCATTGGGAAGACATGTTACCCCTATGCCAGGATGCCGGCCATTATACAAATGTTTGGTAATACAGACATACAAATTTCTCTCCGTAGATACCGATGATTGCAACAAATAAAGGCCTTATCACGTGGCAAAATATCGTAGGCACTTTCAGTCAGCAAACGACAACGAAAGTGACGCCACTTGTGTGACGTCACTTCAAAGTTTCACATGATTGGTTGAATTTCGTTTGCGGACAATATTTCCGACGGCATTTTCTAGCTGGTTAGAAAAAGTTGTAGATTATGAAACTTGCTTGACCGGGGTAGAAAGGAGGTAGGTAGAAAGGTAGGTAGGAGGTGGGTTTGAGGGTAGAAACGGAAAAGTGCTGGCTAAATTTCACCGTGTGATAAGGCCTTAATGAATGTATTTAGAGAAGCAGAAATATTAGAGAAGCAAGGCGAATACTCAGATGCAGTTATTTGGGCAGTAAATACAATGAAGGGTTGGGGGCTAAAGGAAAGATTTTAGCTGGTTCCTGTGTTACAGATTGTTTAATAGATATGTGCATTCTTGAGGATCAAACTCGGGATTATTGGATCCTTAGCCGTGTAACATAGCCACTAGATAAAAGTGTACACACTTGTCCCGACGGTATTATCTAGCTTATGAGATGACCACCACATTACTCCCTTTCCATTGAGTCGTATGTGAGACGAACGATGTTATCGCGCCAAGTGTTTTAGGCTAGCAACGAACTTTTTTATCGCTGCAGGCGTTATGGCAACTTTTGCTACAGGTAGATAGATTTAATTCAGAACAGAGTGCATTCTTGAGGTTCGGATTCGGGACCCTTTGAGTTCGTAGCCGCGTAACATAACCCCTAGACAAAAGCTTACACTCTTGTCCTGGGGTTGTTATCTGGTTTATGAACTTACCACTACATGTATAATTTTTTTCATGAATTTGTACTATTATATAATTATTATTAATGTAACATATTTTTCTTTTTAATAAAGTCCACCTACATTTGTACTAAGCCAGAAAGATCACATGGGTTCTAGAAAAGAAGGTTGTGAGGTATGTATATACATCTAGGATAATGCTGAAAATAATCAAATTTTGATTTCAGTCAAGACTTTGTGTATAGTACACTTAAAAAAAGATTAGTGTTTAATTCAAATTTTTATTCTTTTATTGTAAAATGTATTAAAAATCAATTTAGTTGGATTTATTGTATTACTTAATCATTATTTTCAATATAACTCATGCACTGGATGATAGAATAAACTTCAAAAATTCATTAAGCAATTAAATTTCGTTTCAAATTTATTAAGAATTTTATTCTATGCACGTAGCCAAAGGAAAAATAATTATGATCCAGTTTTAGCTTAAAAAATAATTATTAAAAATATTTTTATCATAGAAAAATGGATACAGCAATGCAAATTGCAGTTATGCAATTACAAATGCTGTCAATATTACATGATGCTGAAATATTTGTTTTATAACTTAGCTACGTACAAAGTTCTAAGAAACATTAACATACAAAATTCATTTGTTTAGAGAAATTCATGTTTTTAACGAAATTAATGATTAGCCAAAAAATGGCGTGTTTGACCATTATACCAATCAGCATATCAATGTACTAATTTTATACAATCGAATATTTTCACAGCACGAATGTTGAGTGTTACTTTATTGATTCTGTTATAAGTTTGCATAAAACAGTATTTGTAAAACGTACACATACTTTCTTTTTTAAAAATCTAATATAGAAAGCTTTATAAATAATAAAATTTTCGAAATGAAATGTAAAAAATATGCTTTTAATGTTTACTATGGTTGCATGTAAACAAATACAAACTTTGTTCTGTATCTTTAATGAGTCTCTGACTCTTTTTAAATACATTATTGATTTCTTATGTTACACAAAATATGGCTAATAATTCGAATTCGACTTTTATCTTCATTATTGCCCTCCGTGTTTTTATTGAACTTAAAATTTTTTTGTAATATTTATTAATTCATTTGGATTATGTGATTAAAACCAAACATGTTTTATCACAAGAGCAGTCTTTTTTAAATAAAAAGGCCAATATCTTTAGGGATATTTTGTATATATAGGTGAACGGAATATTCCGGCATCAATCATTTTCTCCGAGTTAGTTTTAGCAAAGCTTCTATGATTAGTAATGATTTAACAAAGCTTATTTCCATGATTTAGCAAAGTTTGCTTCCATGATTCAGCAAAGCTTCCATTCCAAGTTAGTTTTAGCAAAGCTTCCGAGTAAATAAATGATTTAACGAGTTTTCATTTTGAAACTTCAAACTGTGCAAAAGGAGATAGTTCATGTGTACGTGAAAGATATCAAATGTGCGTAAACAATCTGATACTGAAATAAGCGTTACATTTGTCACGTGACTATGACATCACACGAATTGGATCCATTGTGGTGAATAACCTTTTCGCGACGGGAATCGCTACCGCGCGCTTATCGCTGAGGCCGGCAGTTTCTTTTGCAAGTATCTGTCCAGGGCCGGAGGATTTTTTGCTGTTAAGCCTAAATCCATGAATTTACCGAAGTATCAACGCATTGTTTAATAATGCTCTGGATAGAATTTGAACGACATATGCTTTTTTTATACATTTATTCATATTTTATTTACTTAAGTCATTTCTTGTTTAAATATATATTTTACACATTTTATTTTCAATACTTTAATGACGTTTCGACATTGCAACGGTAAAAACAGAAAGAATTTACGTCAACAAAATCTAACTATCCACTAAAAACTGGACTGCAAATCGCTCTAGCCAAAATAAAACTCCCTATTTACTATAAACAAATACCACGTGCGAATTTAAAGAGCCGTCATAAAGCATTCCATTCGGAAGCATTTATTTCCCCTATGTTTATATAATCGAAAACCACGTGTATGTGAGTCATGCTTCTCTCATTTCGAGTAGAAGGTCAGATCTACATGTATCTGAAACCATATGGACATACAATGCCATCTTGTGCCAAAAATTATATTTTTTAAAACGTTCTAGGACACTGGCACAAATGTGTGACGGCCGGCGGTGAACGAGAAAAGGCTATGTCACGCCGGTGTGTCGGCCGGGAAATGAGCGTGTTTCTTGCTGGCACGTATATGTGCCAGTAGGCGCGAAAGGGATAATGAATCAGCTGAAAAACCGTTATAACATGTTTTGTTGCCACGCGACTGGCTCGTAATTTCCATCTAGAAATTAGTCGATATTTATTATCAGAATAGATTACACTTAAAAAGTAGCAAATAAATGATTATTTTATTGGATAGCTGATCAGAAACATAAATATAAAAACCATTATGAAGTTTATTTTAATTTCTTATATTGAATTTTATAGGAATGTTCCTTAAAAATATTATAAAATCCAATAAACTGATATTTACTGAATGTTCTATGCATAAGAAAAATCTAAAAATGTAAAATTGAAAAATTATATAACACTATCCCAGGAATTAGTACATGCGAGTAAATATCAAGAATTTACTTTTTCATAATTGGAAAATTATAAATAAGCTTATTAGCATCTTTGGAAGGTATCAAATTTGGTTGAATAGTTAGTTTCACGTAATAATGAAAATCAAAATTTCCTGTCATTGAATTTGGGCTCAGCTCCTCTAGTAACAGTAATTGTGCGAATCTTTCTTTTTTTATGTTTTCCCTTTAAGGCTCGAGTTCGCAGTCTGAATTAGTTTTTCTTCGGTGGTTTTCATTCGCTATTGTTTAGGATATGGTTTCTCCATGGTTCTACAAAAGCTTGTCTACTTTAATGTATACCTTACCTTAATAAAAGAGCAGAAAATGAAGAAATTAGTATTGCATGCATTCAAGGAATTTATCAAAAGAATTATAGACCAATTGATTTTCCCTTAAATGTTAAAACCTTCTTCTCTGACCCAAACAATCTGTAATCAGGTATCACAGTCTGCAATAAATATCTTCAAGCAATAAAGATTTTCCGAAAACAGGATTTCCCAAATTGAACAATAATTTAATCCTAGGTTGTGAAGCGCTGTTAAAAGTGGATAGTATCAAGTGAGTACAAGAAAAAAAAATGGAAAAACAGCTCTCTCTGGTCTTTTGTTGCTGATCATGGAGGCTGAATTAGACTGAGTCATTGTATATATTTATTTTTCATTTAGTACTTTTTCATTTGTATATTTATTTATTTTTATTTTTTATTTATTCACTTTTTGATTAGTTTATTTATATTTTCCCGTTGCTTTTTCGTTTATTTTTGAATTTTATTTAAGTTTTCCAAATTTAAATTGCCTATCTTCGGAAATTTTAAAACTTAAAAATTATGTTTCAATGATACTGTTGGAATATTACGTAGGATCTTCTGCTTAAGCCATTCAGATTTCTTTACTTTTTTTTTAATGCCTGCTTTTTTGGCTGCTTTTAGCGCTTCTAGTATACAAGATTATGAAATTTTTTTTTTGATTAGCTAGTCGTATGACAGCTATTTGAATTCTATTTTTTTCAATTTTAATTATGAGCTTTTATGGTGAAACGATACTTTTGGTGCACACATAATCCTCATCAGAATACTTATGTACATTAATTTTTTCGTTAGAAATCATTCATCAAGAAGAAAATAACGGCGATAATTTCCAGAAATATATAAATAAAATAATAACAGTTGCAGCAGTTATATATCTCTTCCCTTTTGGATACTAGATGGCGATGCCTGATATGCTATCCCATATATCATCCCATAATACATTACGCATTGTGAGTGTTATCAGAAAGAGATGTGAGACTGTACTGTTAAGCTGCGCGCGTGAATGTCTTGTGTTGTCTTATCTTTGTGTTTGTTCCGTGTGTGAATGTGGTTATTAATTATTAAGAAAAGTCCTGTTGCTTCCTACACAGATCATAATAATCTACATTCCACCACACAGTTAAACATTTGTGGCTATTTATATGTGAATGTGGTTTTTAAAAAAATTATTTTAACTGTATTTCTTTAAGTACTTTTTGATTTATTGTATTTCTAAGCTGATGAATCGCCGTTTGATAGTGAATGTGTCTCTTCCGACACAATTTAATAAATACACAGGGTGTCCCCAAAACATGGAACAGGTAGTTATTTTCTTAAAATATTCCTCTTAGGCGCATGTTTTCAATTGCAAAGATTGATTTAAGAGAGATAATTGTATCAATACACTTGAGATTCCTCCCTTCTTTTGTCAAGTTTAATTGAATTTTTTTTGGGATAGAAATGAGAAACATTATGAGTGCACATATGGATGGAAGCAAATTGACAATTTTAAACTATAGAGGTCATATAAAAATATAGTTAATTTTTTGATTATCAACCTTTACAAAATCCAGTTTATTTTAATATAATTGTCCACCTGATTTAACCCTTAACTGGGAGGGGAAAATTTAGGACATGACTGACGAAATGCGGTCTACGAGATCGCATTTCCTTTACACTCGAATCAAATTTTCTAATGAAATTAGTAGGTTGAAAATCAGCCAATATATGCTGCAGGCATTTTTCTTACTATGTAAATATATTTTAGAAATTTTCAAGATATTTTATCACTGAAAAAAGTAAATGTGTTTGAATATACATTTTCTTCTTAAATTACAAGCAACAATAAATAATATTCTTGAAAAAATAAATTACTTTATACTTTTTAAATCATACTTATTTTTCCAGTATATAAAGGTATATAGAAAAAATATAATGTAAAATTCAACAATTATATGAAAAAAATGACAGTGGATAAAATTTGCCCTTTTAAAAAAAAGGATAGTGCGACTTTCATAGCAAGGTTTTCTAGGGCAGTAAAACCATTCTTTCTAAAATCAACTTTCTACTTCATTTAAAAGTGCCCAGAGCATTGCTTCATAATAGAATCAGTAAATTGATTAATACTTCGGTGCCAAGTTTTCGCGCCATCTGCTAAGCCTTGTTTATCACTGGGACATTAACGGAGAAGAGCGGTCTGAGTGACGTCGCTTAAAGAAACAACTGAATTATTTTAAAAACCATCAGCTGAAATCGGTTGAAAAAGTGGTGGTTTATTGAAGGTTACGAAACAGGAATATACAGGATCAATGCATTCAATTGTGCTAAAAATAGAGTAGGGGTGAGCGAAAGTCCATCGCTTTTGGTCTCACAGACCTCACATCCCCAGTTAAGTGCTAATGAGACTTAGTAATTAGAAGCATACGTCTATAGGCAAAATTTACGCACCTAAACACTTATTCTATTTTTTTATAATACCCTAATAAGATAATGGAGGGGAGGATGAAGATTGGAAACAGAGGAAAGTATAGTCGAGGACATCACGCAGGAGGAAAATTTTAACATATTCTGAAACGTATAATAGTGGTAATCGAGAAGTAATTATATCTTATCTAGCTATAGCAGATGTTAAAAGATGTATATTTTCTAGATTGTTGGAAAAAAACCACACCGATAGTTTTTGCTCTATTTTGATTTGATAAAGTTCTTTATGATTCATATAATTGCTGTTATTGCGTGCTTGTTATTAGCATATAATCTGGTTATGAGAGATATATAGATTCCTTTCTATTTTGTAAAATTTGATTGCCGAAAGATGGGGAGGTACATTTATGAATCAACTTTGCAAAAGAAGAAAAACTAGGACACACAGGATCCTCTTCAATAATATCCTTCATACTTTTGAGAAAGGTGGCACTTGGTTCATTTGAAAACGAGCAGTGTTGCAAAAAATATTTAATTGCTCTTAAAAGCAACATTACATTTAATCAATCCAACATTTTTAATGGCGCAGTTTAGCCAAGATAGGCTCTTGTATCATTAAACACCATAAACCAAACCCTCCAATATTTTTAATCGTAATTATTTGAATTGCATTCTAGAAAATTATCATCACATCTCGTTACTGCGCAAAATTAACTAAACATTTTTGAAACGAATAAACAAGGTATCTAAAAGGATTCTTGAAAATGGGCGAAGCAACCCTAATGGAAGAAGTATCGATGGATTAAACTATTCTACCTGAACCTGCACTCTTTTTCTGTTTCTTATCTTTCTTTAAGTCTGAACCATGAATATAGAGCCATTTTCTATATTTGACATTTTAACCATGCTGTTATTATTGTTCAGGAGCTTTATTTATTTATTATAGTTTTATTTATTGTTTTTTTGCACTTATCAGATAAGAGAAAAATCAAAACAGTTATGGAATTGAATATTGTTGCAAATAATGTGAACAGAAATTTTAGCGGTTGTATACAATTTTCATAACAGCATATCCTCCACTTCATCGAAGTCTTAATACGATTGTTAGGGTTTTCTCTTAGTATCATTCACAGTGGCAGATCATTACACTTATCCTGAAATTTTAAGAAGTAATGAGATAATTGAAATGAATGAATAACTCACTGCTTGTGTCGTACTTGACACCATTTAACTCCGAAAAACATGGTACCATAGCGGTGCTGCCTGCCAGTGCCGGTGGCCAGCAGGACACTCCATCCCAGTTGACAGTGCAAAACTGGCTTCCTGAAATGAAAATATTACATTCCTTTTTATAAAAATTCTCAATAACAAATCTTTTATCTATTTCATCTGACATTATTATAGCATTTCATGGAGAGATGTCGCTACTGTCCTACCGTCATGAGAAAAACACTGAACATGGGTGCCTCAAGTAGACGAGTCTAAGTAAAGAGGGAAGTAAGCATATTTAGTTAACTAAATGCTCTTCTTTGGCGAGAAATTCTTTTCGCTTGTGTTAATGCAGATATGGTTTCTAACAGGTTCTTTTGGCGTCAAATAAAATACAGCCCTTTCCTTCACCCCCAAAATGTAATAGAATATCTCGTTTCCAAGCCAACTGTTTCCTACTTTTAGGGTTACTAGCGTTTTTCTTGTGACGGTAAGTCAGTATGTTGCTCATTTTTTTTACTTTTAATTCCATGTGGTAACCGTCGAAAAGTTCGAAATCAGGATTTTGATGAATCGTTTCTTTTTAGATCTCTCTGAGTTCGAAAAATACATTTTTGGAGAATGACCATCTATGACAAGGATAACTCAAAAACATTTAAGCTAGATGGCTGAATTTGATACATGGTACTTATACCAAACTTTATGATTTCTCTTAAATTCTGTTTAGAGAGCGTCCATCTGTCTGGCTGTACGAATATACGCTAGCACGATAATTAGAAATGAAGAGGACTAGATTAACAAGATTCGGTACATAGATTTTATTTCCACATAATAGAGGCATCTCAAATTTCAAGCCCAATTCAACTACAGGTTTCGATCTGTACTTTCAAGAACATATAAATACGATAATTCAAACACGCAATGACTTAAATATATGCAATTTGACATGGCATTATCTGAGTATAATAGCAGTTTTGAATTAAATTTTTATTTCAATAGGTTGAGAAAACGTGTCTAAAACACAAATGGCCGCTATAGCCTGGTTGGTAGAGCGTCAGTCTCGCAACTGAAAGGCCGCGTGTTCTGTCCTCGTCTCGGCCAAAGTGTTGGCTATTGACAGTTGGGGCACGTTAAATAGGTCGTGACTATAAAGTCCCTCAAGTTCCCATAACAAATTACACCTCTGGGCATACTGAATCAGGGATGAATCGGTCTCTGATTTGGACCTAAATTCTGACTTCCTGATGGATAAATGTGTGTATGACTGAGTTCAACTGCCCCAAAAAACAGGGTTGTGTCGCGTGTGTTCGGGCAAAGTCGTAGTTTCACCTTAACGGTGCTGGTTAACAACGAAAGGCTTAGGCTTCTGCCTTAATTCGAAAGAGTTCCGCTCATTCGGGCTCGGTATGACCAAGTGGCATTAGACCCACGAAAACACAAATTCGAATTTTTGGACACTATTAATGCATGTCAGGGATTAATCGACAAACAACTCACCAAGGATGACACGATAGATTTAATAAAAATGCTAAATTCTAGGTACAAGTCAATATTTCGTAACTTTTGTGCACCATTTTCATGCAAAGGGCTCTCTGGCATGACAAATTTAGTGCCAAATCTGCAACCCGTTTTTTAGAAACACCCATACCTGCATGCGATTTGAAGAAACAGGTTAAACGCTATCTGTACGTAAACTAGCAAATTCAGCGGGATTCGGAAACCCTGAACAAACTTCATACTACCAAACCTATCATAGAAAATTGGCCCTCTTTAAATTATAGAAAACATGACAGCGTTTTATCTCGTCTGAGAATCGGTCACACTAGAATTACACACAAACATCTATTATTAAATGATCAATTGCCGATATGCCCACATTGTGATTGTGGGATAACAGTTTATCATATTCCTTATTGAATGCTCATAATCTAATGCTCAACGCTTATTTTACTTCAAAACCACAACAGTAACTTTGTCTTTCTTGCTTGGCGAAAATACACAAAATAATCTTTTTGTCTATTTAAAACCTATAGGATTTTCTTCCTTAATCTGAACTCACTTTTTCAGCTTCGTTTTGACATTTTGTAATTTATCGTTATTTTGCTATGGAAATACTTTTCTAGAAATTGTTTTTATTAAACTTTGAATCAGAAATAAGCTTGTTTGGCCCAGTATAACCTCCATATTAGTTCTTGTACCATCAAACGAAACAAATTTATTGTAGAGTGCACGAGAAAGTTCCTGGGAGACCACTCCCGTTGGTCTCCAGGAACCGGGTTGCCGGCTCTGGGCGCGTTATCGCCAATTGGTGAATAAGAAGTTCCAACTACGATTCAAGCTAAAAATCATAACAAATGTTAAAAAAAATTGATTTTCGTAAAATAAAAATTGATAAAAATATTTTATCTTAAAATCTGAGCTAACTTATCGGTATTTTCCCATTGTACCGGCTCAAATCTCGCCAAGCAGACTTTTTGGCGACAGCACACAGTCGCCATTTTGGCACAGGTGACAAAATGGCCGTGACTTTGGGCCCGTTGGTTGATAATTAATTTTATTTCCCCTTTTCAGTAAGAAATTTACAGCGGCCCTTTTACATAAACATATGAGGAAAAGACAGGCTGAAGCATATAGATGACTTTTTAAAATGCCTTGTCTAAAAATATCAAAACTTATATGAAAAGCAAAGGGAAAAAAACAGGTTTTGCCGCTATTTACTTAAACTCTGTATGCTTCTTGTGTTCAGATTCGCATTAAAGAAACTTTAACCGTGACTTTTTATAGCTAATTCAATATTCTTTTTAGGAAACAAAACAAAGCTGCGTGCTCGGTTAATGTTCAGGATACACGAACATTGCGTGTCTTCGAGCATTAGGAACGAGGGCTTGTTCTAATAAAGAGCTGGTTTAAATGAGATATTACTTTCTGACGGAAGAATATTATGCGGGAATAGACTATTCATGAAGAAAACTATCACAAAAAGACAATTTAAGAAACGCAGAAGGTGATCAAAGAAATGATAACTGCCTCGAAAACGGGATTGGCTATCTATAGCAACTCGTTAGATCTGCAGAGTTGCAAAGATTATTCGTCAAAGCTTGGTATATATAAGGTGCTACATATTATCATTATTTGATCTTGATTTCAGCAAACGCGGATTGTAGTAATGTATTTCTAATTGTGGAAAACTTTCAAACGGAGTAAATAATAATGTTATGGTATTTCAAAAAATACAAGAAATAAAAGTTTTATAAAAATCGGTACGATCGTAGTTGGACCCCCTGCATGGCGCATTTTTCAAAAATCGCCAACTAGCCCATCACGAGCCTGCGCCGTGTTTTTCGGATTGGAATTAGAATTAAAAAAATCGAGGTTGCCGACTCATAGCGCGTTATCACCAATTGGCGAATAAGGGGTTCCAACTACGATTCACCCTAAAAATCATAACAAATGTTAAAAAAATTGATTTTCGTAGGAAAAAAAAAGTAAAAATATTTTATCTTAAAATTTGAGATAACTTTTCGGTACTTTTCCATTATACCGGTGCAAATCTCACCAAGTAGACTTTTTGGCGACAATACACAGTCGCCATTTTGGCGCAGGTGACAAAATGGCCCCGACTTTCTTTAAAAAAATGTAGCGGCAAAAAGTTACGGGTGGTGATATTCCGTTTGGTGGTTGCGTCATTATTAGCAACTTTCCGCTTGCGACGGTATAATGGAAAAGTACCAACTTTTCAATTTACGACAAATTCGATATTAGAGTGCACCATTGTATATTAAATATACCAAATAATTATGACTGTCTGTCAGTCTATACTTTCAGAAAGAAGTTAATTAAAAAATGAAAGACTTAAATATATTAAATTATGAGCAGTTATTTGTTCAAGAACGCAGTTTTGAAAAAAAAACTTAAAAAAAAAAGTTTTGACACAAAACTACAAATTTTTATTTCCAGCCGTTGAAAAAAGTGTCTAATGCCTACATTAAATTTTTGGATACTATTAACTCGGTGCAAGAGCATTATCGTGATATAACTTGCATTAAGTAAAGATGTCAAATTCACGCCAATTTAATATTTCATAACTTTTGTAAGCCAATACCATGTAAGACGTTTTCTAGCATGACAAGTTTTAAGAAAGAGAATGCGAGAATGTTTAGGGGAGACAACTACCACTAGTATTCCATTGAAATTTTAGAGTTATATTAACAAATTGAAGCTATGCATTGTTATAGCTCTCTCAGCAAATTGAAGCACTGTCAAAGAGGATTTACTTGAAGGAATTATTAATGACTTTCATCAGCAGTAAAAACTATGAAAACGTGACTGGTTCATTAGATGTTTCTAAGATGTTGAATATATGAAGACATTATTGCTATCATTTCTATAAATTAAAGAATTCATGCTAAAAATATATATACAAGACAGGGAAATTCAATTTTTTCCAAGCAAAATCCTCGTTTATGATGTTTTTAAATAACCTACATATAATCATATATACAATAGCATTAATATTTTACATAATTTTACTTGACAAAATGTGTACTCACCATTCGAAGTAAAGTCGTCGCTTAAGCTCGAGAAGTTGCAGTAGAGTTGCGTCAGTGTGAATTCATCGACGGAGGGGTAGACGGTCGTCAGCAAGTCCACCGATTCCGCTGTCATCGCAAGTCTTAGCTGTTAAGTCTGGAAATTCATTCTGCTCAAATCTGTTGAACAAAGACTACCCTTCATAAGTCACTGAAATGGAAATAACAATTAATGAAGCACAACGTTCATAAATACTTACTGAATAGTAATTATTTTTGAAGAATAAAGGTAGCTGTCATACAGAACTGTAAAAAAAATCCTTTTTTTTTTGTATAGGGAAATTTATCGGACAAAAGTTATCATACTCAGCTCTTTTTTCAAATAGCAAATATCAAAATATAAATTTTAGAATTTATAAATGCCTGCATCCTGGCATAGGGGTAGCGCGACAGTCGACCACAACAAATCCTGTCGATACTGCTACGTTCAGTGGTGGTGGGGTGGTCGGCTGTATGCAAGAAGAAGGGGTGGCGCGACTTCCCCATGATCTAGGCATCTTCCCCCTGATCTCTGATGATCTAGCATCAGGGAGGAGGGTTCTTCTATCTGCGAGGGGAGTGAATGCGCCCTTCTGTGCAAAGGAGCTGTGCAAGTGAATGTGATGCATGAAGTAGCTAAGTCGTACTTTTGGACCTAGTTGGTGTAAGTGAAAAAGAAAAAAAAAAAAACACAGACGCCACTCGGCTTAAATTGCTGACAGATAACTTCTTCTTGCATACAGCCGACCACCCCGCCACCACTGAGCGTAACAGTATCGACAGGATTTGTTGTGATTGACTGCTGCTGACAAATAATTGCCAGCAGACTTATAAAGTACCATGGCACAACACAACAGAATGTAAACCATATTACTGACTGTCTGTCCCGCCCGAAGGCACTCGGAAATAAATACTGAATGACCGGACCGCCACTGCAGCAACACTGGTTGAACTGTGGTCGAGTCCTAAGGGCCATCATCGACCACGGTACAACCCTTTCTGAACGAAGTACGTCGCGTCATCGATGGGAGGAGTCAGATCCCTCACCTAAAGTGTACACACCGGATTGGAGACATCCAACCACTATGCAGATAGCATCTCATCCTCAATTACGAGCCCCGCCTCCCAGAAAGTTCACTTAAGATATATGAATAAGAAGAGATATCTTAGTAAATTTCAGCATGTTGCCCGTTTATAATTTGAACAGTATCAAATTATATTCTCATTATTCTCATAATTCATTTATTCTCATAAATCTTTTTCTCATTATTTGTTCACTTTGATCAATATCAGTGCTATATTCTGATTCTTATTATTTGTTCACTTTGATCAATATCAGTGCTATATTTTTATTCTCATTATTTGCTCTCTTTAATTATCTTTGAACACTTGATGAATTGTCTCTTGTATTGGTTAAATAACACAAGTCGCAACATCTATCACCTATCAAGTCGCAACATATCTATCTATGATACAATATCATGGAAAGGTGAGATACACCTTTAATTTCTCGTATATGAACTATAGAGAAAGTATAATAATTGTCAAAGTATTCGAACTCCAAATTTTGTTGAATCTCCATGCTTTCGACCTACCTGAGATCGGAAACATTTTTGTCCGTCCGTATGTCTAATTGAGACAAAGATAACTCAAAAATTGATGTCAAGGTAATATAAATTTATATGATATACATTCTGAATAGAAATAATTATAATGAAATATTTATACTTTTAATGACTATTAAAAATATTTTTAAATTTTTCACATTAAGTTTTATATTTTAGATTTCATTTTTCCGTTTCATTTACCAATCCTATTAAGAATTTCTTTTTTCTTTCTTACTGCTTTTCTTCAAGTCAGTGTTTTAAACTCAGTTTCCAGATTTTAGAATACTTTCGATTGAAGATCCGAGAGAAACGTAAAATCGCAATAAATTGTATGCCTAACTTAAAACGGTAAGTATTACAATGCATTTTTAAGAAGCAGTAAAGTATAACATATCTTTTATACATGTACTCCATCTTGTACATTATTTTAAACGAGTAAATGATCTAAGACGCTAGTTTTCTATCTTCATACACTTGGGAAGACCCTCTCATCATTAGGTAATTAAGAACAACTCTCTAGAGTGAACAACTTATATCTAGGATCATCACTTTTGGGCTAAATGTCAAAGAGGTACTTAGGTTTTTTCCCCCCTGTGACATTTGGAAGCATCAAGGGAGGAAAATAGCAGACGGTGCAATCGGATATCATAAAAACGAGTGGTTGATAAAATTAGTATATGTTGCAGGCATAAAATACTCAATAATATTCTCCATTCAGATTTCTTTTTTTAGTCATAAGGTTAGAAAGTATTTAGAGAAGAGAGGATTTTAGAAAGACTTAAAGAACTCTATACAAGGGCTGCTTTTACTTTCAAAGTTTGATGGACCAAAGCAAGAAGACAGTTATAGAAAACAAAATGCATTTTTTTCATCAATAGTTGTTTGTATGATAAAATTATTTTTCGACATAATCACCTTGACGATTCAAGCATTTGACATATTGGTGAATCAGATTTCAACTGATCGGTAAAAGGTTCGATTTTATACTTCTTTCAGATGTTTTTGGGCCATAAGGTTGAAAATTTCGGAATAATATACAAGGACCGTTTATACTTTCAAAGTCTGATGGACCATAACAAGAAGACAGGTATAGAAAACATAATGTACTTTTTCTCATCAATTGTTATTTGTACGATCAATTTATTTTTCTACATAATCACCTTGACGATTCAGGCATTTGTCATATCGGAAAATCAGACTTCGATTGATCGGTAAAATGCTCGATTTTATACTTCTTTCAGAATTTTTTAGGTCATAAGGTTGAAAAACTCGGAATAATATACAAAGGCCGTTTATAATTTAAAAGTCTAATGAACCATAAAAAGAATACAAATGCTGTAAACAAGGTTTAATTTTTTTATCAATAGTTATTTGTACGATCAAATTATTTTTAGACATAATTCCGCTTGAAGGTTCAAGCATTTGACATATCGGTGAATCAGATTTCGATTGATCAGTAAAATGTTCATTTCTGTACTTCTGATTTTTTTGGGTCATAAGGTTGAAAAGGCTGGAACAATATATAAGGGCCGTTTTTATTTTCAAAGAAGACAAATGCCGAACCATAAAAAGAAGACAAATACCAAAAAACAAAGTTAATTTTTTAATAAATAAATATATATACAATCATAGTTATATTTCGACTTAATCGTTGTGAAGTTTCAGGCATTTGGCATATCGGAGGATCATTACCATTTTCGACGAAAGTTATCATCAGTGATGTGAGATGGGCAATGTTACTTTGAAGTTCCTCATTATTTTGGTCTGTTTTAGTTCCGAATTTCGAGGAAAAAGAAGACAAGTATAGAAAATGTGTATTTTAAAAAAATCAGAAGTTACATGTACGATATTGGTTATTCAATTCCTACTATTAGTTCACATTCTCCCTAAATATATTTATATATCTTGTTCAAATTTTCAATCGTTAATAATTTTTTTTAAATCATCCACTCAAGTTCAAATACATTTTTTAAGCTTATAGTGGATGACACTTGATATTAATTCAGATTTTTCAAATATTAATTCATTAACTAAATTAAATTAATTTTTAATACTTTAAACGGGATTTTAGCAGTTTGTAATGAAAATTGAAATAAACAGGCAGTGAATCAATCGATTAAATGCAAAGATTTCAGTATTTTTCACGTGAATGTCAAGAATGTTAGCTCAATTCTTGCGAAAATCAATAATGTTTTGATATTTAATAATGTTTTTGATAATTATTAATAATATAATATTTTTCTTAATTTGATAATCACAATGATGTTATAGACATTTGACGTGTCAGTGGATCAGGTCTCAGAGACCATTTTCTTAAAATATTGTTGTCAATGATATAAATTTTGTTTTAACTTTTATTTGAAGATCCTCATTGGTCTGGAAGAAAGTTGAACATTCTTCTAAAGAAAAAATATTTATTAGGAATATCTTAATATAAGTCTTAAAAGTCACTGTTTTGGGATGATTATCGACCAGCTCGTTGACTAAGATTCCAGCACCCTAATTCCTTTTATACAATTTTGTCATCTTTTTAAACAATTTCTTCTGCTGTTACTTTGTCTTCTTCACGGAAAATGCGGCTTAAAACCGAATGATTTTTATCTTTTTCCTGAGTTAAACAACAAGCCTTTCTAACATTAACTAGTTGTGAAGTTTTTTAAATCGAAAATAAAAAGCATAAGCTAAGTATGACAAATGCTTTGGTTTTCAACGATGATTTTGTCGAAAGTGACCAAGGTTGTACATAACATTTGGTTATAAATTCCTTTTGTTCGCTATTCTTTTTTTTTCTAAGGTCCATCAAATCTAGAAAAAAAAATTACCTTCGTATTTTGTAACGAGATTAACACTCTAGCTGACATTTTTTCTAAAAGTTTTTGTGGTAATTTTTTTTATTGAAACAATGGTATATCTATATAAAATTTTTTATTAAATTCTTTACCTTCATACCATGAGATTAACTATGAACAGAAACAATATAACAAATACGTAACATTATCAAGAATCTGAATTTATAAGTTTTAAAGTTCAAAAAAAATCTGTTGCATACTGCATAAAATAGAAAAAAACATAACATAAAATCAAAAGCATAATCGATAAAACTACGCAGCTAAGAGAAAACAGTAATTTTATGGGTTTCGACCTCCCTGTTGAAAACTGCACATAAATGTACGTAAATTTAACCCGAAGATCGTGCCAACTATCAACCATTACACAAATGAATGACCAACAGTATTAAAAAAAAGCAACATTGAAATTTATTTCAGTGCTGCTTTAAAAAAACAACAACAACTAGATTCTAAAATGTCTTGGAACAAGTTAATTACTGTTTAATTACATGAAAATGAAAACAACTGCTTGGAATAATTAATCGATATTTGACACAATAACGGGTAATGTTATAGTGGAAACATTGTTGTGACTGGAGATGATTAGTGATTGCACTCGAGTGCTCAGGAAACACATGTGTTCGCAATTTTCGAAGTTGAAAGGCCAGGACAGCAGATTAAAAATTATTTGAATGTTACTCGGGATTAACATATCCTTACTACACTTCATATGAGCACTTTCATAAATCTTCAAATTGAGCAGAATGAATTTTCAAAAAGGAGATATAATGTCCAGTTCTTTTGTGGAAGGAAGTATGCGGATATAGAAATTAAGATTTGAAATAAAGTAAACCCCTTTTTTATACATCAATCAAACGAATGATGTAAAACGATACATAATTGAATAGACGCAGATAGATAAATCGAAATATAATAATTATTTTAATTAATTTTTATGAATCTAATGATATTATTGCAGGAACAGTTAAATGTTAGGTAAAATCCCATTTTAGCCTACCTCTGGCAACTTTTTAAAAATCTCGCCAATTTTTCAAAATCTCGCCAAATTGAAAGTATTTGAAGTATTTTCTTCAGATGTTGTCAGGGTTGCGATTTTGGAATCATTATCGCTAATTATTTGGCGAGATTTTGAAAAAGTCGCCAAAGGTGGGTAAAATAAGATCGACCCAAATGTTATTACAAGCTTGTATTGAAAACTATAATATAATTTAAATTGTACTTATAACATTGTGGAAGGTGGTATGTTCATTTTATACATAGTACAAAATGAAGCTTCCTGAAAGCGTCCGTTTATTACAAAAACTCGAGAAACAGTTAACGAATATTGGAGATATTTCTAACATTTTGTAGAGCATTTATTGGGAAAGGTTTTAGTAAAATAAATTCATATCAAAATAAAAAAAATGGGAGTTTTATAATTGCGATTTTAATTATTCCACGCATGCGCAGAAACTCAAACTGAACATGTGCAAATAGCAAGAGCTGTGGTATGTATATGCGATACGTTTCTTTGCTTACATCTGATTTTAAACAACGATTCAAATCTCATTATGCCCAAAAGAAGGAAATCCAACCTTGGCCAAAACACATTAAATGCCAAAAAGCTTCTTTCTATAAAAGTTTATTTAGCAGCCATTTTTTAATAATTTCTAAATATATTTTATGTTTGTTTGATATTGCGTAACATGCTCATGTAATATCTGGGGGAGGCTAGACAAGTTTAAAGTTGATTTTTGATCTTGGATTATTTTCTTCACTAACTTTTTGACAAACAAAACAAGTTTGAAGTTGCCCGTCGCATCTTTAAAGCAAAAGTGGAATAATTTCGTGTTGTACATTAACACTTAAAATAATTAATGAAAGAGAGGGCATATGTTACTCCTCCATCCATCTCGCATACAAGGGAAAGTTTTTCCTTAAACAGGAACTTAACAATTATGACAAAGGCAGAAGATTAAAGAGGAAAACACTGTACGACAGAAGCTTTATGCCCTATAATTAAGGACATAAAGCGTGAATAGAGGAAATAAATAGCGCTTTAATGTGTAATTTTTACTTGAAAAAAAATAAATAACTATATCATAATAATTTTTTTAAATGCATGTAATAATTAATTGAAACATGCAATCAATATTGTTACGGAAAAAATTCAAAAATTTATCCACAGGCTGTGGGATGCAATAGTTCAACAGGCCCAATAATAGAGGGCAACTCTATATTGTACATGAAAACACAACAGAAGCTTGTTAAAGACCAGCGCTTCCAATACATAGTAACATAACAACAGCAGATTTCTTTAATAATCTCAACAAATAAGAAATAATCAGAAAGAACTAGCTGCCATCGATATTTTGAAATCTATATAAATATTGTTACAAATCAGTAATGTTGCTTCCTAGCATGGTTAGTTCAATCACTGGAAATACTGTTTTACGATCAGTTGGTTTAAATATTAAGAAAAATTCCTCTAAGATACAGATTCATTTAAAAAAAAATCTTTTACGATATTTCAATGGGTGGTCTGCTATTTCGGGCTAAGAATAATAATAAAAATATCATTAAAATTGGTACAGCCGTTCTTGAATTATAAATAATGTAACGAACACGATTTACGACTTTATTATATGTATAAATTATAAAACATTACTAAGATATAATATGTAGTAGAGAATTTGAAAATGTTCGAACGAAAAATTCGATTTTTGTTATTTAACTAGGATCAAATATCATTTGTTCTAATAATGGATTCAAAACTTCACAGTCATAAGTACAGTGACTGATATATTTTATCTTCTATTGCTAAAAAAGGTAAAATCATTTTATTTTCAACTCTCAACAAAAAGTTTTTAAAACAAAATATACAAGACATTTGTAATCCAATAAGGCAATTTTAAGAGAAAAAGTTTTTGATACTGTAGCATAATCGTTAATAAGCAGAAATATTAGAACAAAATTAGAGCAGTCAGACCCAAAATAAGCAGCGTGTTTAATAGCTGCACGGGAGCTCGTTAAAGAACTTTTGTTTATCTGGTGGAAACACGGCGTTCTCTCTTCTGTTCTCGAACTAAAATGTTTCATTTCCGCTGAAGTGCTAATTTTTGCGTAAGATAGAGACAACTGGGCAGTTTTAATTAACAGGAGTTAATTGCTGCAATTAATTAGGAACTACATTTACATTCTCCTCGCTTAGTGAACTTGGGAAACTGGTCTCCCTCGACATTATCTCGCATAATCTGCAATTTTTTATCCCACTTTTTGTATAATTTTTTTTTATCTTGGGTAAGGTCACGAATATTTTGCATTGTATGGATGACTCATTATTATGAAATAAAAATCTTAGCTGTGAAATTAGCATTTTTACTGAATATATCGCGAAAATATGCATTTAGATACTTTTCCGTTATACGGGCGCAGGATGTCGTCAATGTGAGTCAAACGCGAGTTAAGTCGCCAAGCAAAGCGTATAACAAAACAAATGTCGCCAATGTGAACAAAGTCGCCAAATGCGAGCCCTGTAAAAACGTGCTTGAACGTGAAATGTGACGCAATTTTGCATTTTTGGCGATTTTTACTTTTTTCGACTAAGGATTATTTGTCAATCTTTTGGCGATTTTTTATTTGCTCCCATTTAACGGAAAGTACCATATTTTGGTCACCTTTTTGCAGACCTATTAACACCAAAATATGACCCGGAATCATAGTTGTAGTCACATGGTAAATAATAATTCTGGAATCATGGATAAGGTCAAGATAATTTTGCGTGTCATTGGCAAACAATAGTAAAAACAGATTTCCGATATGAATCTAGTGTTTCTACTGAATCTATCTCGAGAATATATATTTTGGACAACTTTTTATCTCCTAAATTTGCACAGAATTACAGTTGCAGTCATACATAATATACCTATTTTCCTTTAATTAACTCATTACGTTTATGAATATTCACGCGTTCATATAACCAGCCAATTAGCAAATCTGATGAAAATTTACATTTTAAATGCTAAACCTGCATACTAAATTTTAGCTATCTAGTTCTTTGAGTCTTATAGTTACTGAATTCTCTTGTAATACAACATCAAGCCTGAAAATTTTCCTGTGAATGAGTTTCGTTCAATATTTGAAAAAAAATTGACAAATTAGGTCTGAAGTGCATATACCAAATTTTACCTTTCTGCCTCAAAGCGTTTTTGGGATATTGCAGGTAGACAGATCGAAAGACATAATACCAAAAATGTGTGTGTTTTTTCGGACTCATTGAAGTCCTAAATTTGGAGATATGCCAAAATGTCGAGTTCGAACCTTTTTGATAATTACAATGCCACCTTATACTTCTTGGGTATTTGACATTGATGGGGGAGTATTTTGATATATCTTAATAAGCCAGTAACAGCGATTGGGTAGTGGTGATCATTTTTGTCTTGTGATTATGTTACTCGGCTACGAATAATAAGATCGCAGGTTCGATTCCTGACCGATTCAATCTGCCACATTGGTGGCCTCGGACAATGAACAAGCTATAACGCTTGGCACAACCGATGCAATCTCCTCACTCGCCATAACGCTTGGTGCTATAAAGTTATTCATCTCTTCACAGACTCATTGGTGGGTGAGTATTGTAATGGTATCGTAATAAGCCAGTAACAACCACTGGACATTGGTGATTACTTTTGTCCAATTGATATGTTACGCAGCTGCAAATCGCAAGGTCGCGAGTTAGATCTTTGGTGGAATTCAATCTCCTCGTTGGCTCGACACTACAATTCAATCTCGCCAAATATTAATATTAAAAAAGAGCAAAGTTTGGAACAATTTTGTTACGTTGACGATAAAATTATACTATTTTGTATTGAAGACTGACAAAATTTTATTTGGAAATTCAAGGAACAATCGTTTTTAAAAACGTTTTTTCATTAAAAATAATTGTATAGTATTTGTATCAAACTAGATAATGACTTATCGCAGTCGATAGTAGAATTTGTTAAAGTTCAAATTCAAATAATTTGGTTTGATTTTTGAAGCAATTTGATTTTCCGATTTTTGAGTTAGAGCATCAAATTGTTTTCATATAATATTATTCTTGCATTTAACACTATCATCTAGAAGAAATGTTTTTAAAACTATATGCGACTTTTACTTATCAGTTAAGTTTCGTAGGTGAGCCAAATAATTTAAAAATTGTAATTTGAACCAGAAAAAAAATGATAGAAACTGGCATTCTACTTTTACATACCTTCATTTAAAATCTAAGGAAAGAGAATTTGATTTAGAAAATTTTTTAGTATATTTTTTTTTGGAAATGAGAATTGAACTCATGGTCCCACAGCCTTAAGTTACTGCAGACCATTAATCGACACGAAAAAAATACATTTACAGAAATAATTTCGGTTAATTTAAAATGTAAAATAAATCGGAAACAAAACAATTGCACCTGCTTTTACTTAGACGACGAAGGTCAAAATAAAATACAGGGGTTTGAACTTTAATAGTGGCAAACACTGTTGTAGAAACGCCACGCAACCAAACCAAATAATGTTAAATATACCACATCTTAACTACGTGCATACATTACCACTCAGCAAAAAAGACTCATCTTTCCTAGATGCGAAGAACTGATCCTTGTATTAGCTTGCTGTCTAAAGTAAGTGTTGTCACGTTTTCAAAACAAGAACATCGAAGGTGGATAAAATTTGAATGAGCCAAAGATCGTACTTGAAGCCCTAGACGACTATGTCATCTAGGTCTTCAAGGGACTTGTGGAGAATTTGCTTTGCCTTACGTAACTGTGGCAAAATGAGTAAATCCCTCGATGGAGGATGCCAAAATGTAGTAGACATGCATAAGCCAGGTCGTCCTAGTGTCAGTAAAGCAAAAGTGCATTATTACGCTGGATGAGATTTGGACCAGATCGTACCAACTAAAACCGAAACGCCAATCAAACGAATGGTGTCATTAAAGTCACCAAGACGTTTGAAATCTCTTCAGAACCCCAGCAATGTGAAAGTTATGACTGTCATGGTGTCATTCTAACGCATACCGCCAGATCATTAATGCACAGTTTTACTGCTCACGTTTGGAGCACCATCTTGGACCAGCTTTAAGAAGGAAAATAAAACGGCTACACTCTCTGCTGAACGTCCCTCTCAATTTGCATGATAATGCTCGGCCTCATGCAGCTCAAGCTATGGCCGATTTGCTCGATCAATGGGGCTGTAAAATACTTTACCATCTACCATACTCCCCATATCTTAGCTTTTGTGACTTTGACTTTTTCTAAGATGAAAGAACCACTTCGTGGCATTCCCTTTAAAACTGTTCCTGAGATTATTGCGGCAGTAGACCTGTCCATTCAAACTGTCAAGATAACAGGTGCTGTTACGGGTGTTCTGCGACTTACACATCGTTGAAAACAGGCTGTACACAATGATGTGACTGCATTGAAAGACTGTAAAACATGTGGCATGGATCGGTTTTGTGTTCCAAGTAAATAAATAGTTGACAATATTAAAGTTCCAACACTTGTAAATTCAAAATAATCAAAGGATATAGTCAAATTTTGCATCTGGAAATTCTGTAAAAGGAATAACTTTACATAATGTTGCCAGTAAACTTTTATTAGCTTAAAAACTTTATTAAACAAAAAAAAAGCAAAAAACTTCTTATAAGTCGAATTTCTTATTGTGTCTCGAATTTCGAAATTTCAATATTAGAAAAGGAAATATATGGAGGTGTTTTATTTCTTTTAAAATGAAGCAATATTAAGCAGATAAAGGAACCAATATGTAGAACGAACTCATTTAATAATATTTAACCATAGTTTTATAATATTTTATTTATCAGCTTCAGGTTTTATGAAAATATTCGGCCACTTGATTTTATAAATCTTACCTGGAATATTATGATAAAAAAACTGAAAGTTTCCTAAATGAATATATTATTCTTTATGAATATGCTCTACTTTTAGTAATAACAAAAACTTTAAGCTAGACAATAAATTCTTAAAAGAAAATTCCTCGAAGTTTCTAAAAACTTTAGTTTGTTGCAAGATCAAAAGTTGTCAGACAAATGTCCCTGCTCACATTAAAAAAACTGCTACTAAAATAAAGAAAAAAAAAATGAAGTCATTGTTAAAAATAGATTCTTCTGCTTAGAAAATACAATCTGGATTTCGGTATGAAATGTTTCACTTCAAAGCCGACGAAATAGGCACGAAGGAGATGAAAATGTCAAATTTCTCCTGGCACGAAAACTAAATTTTGAATATCTAAATATCTCAGCTTGCTTTTTTTTCTGATAACAAAAATTTATTCAGAATTTTGGTTATTGTAAAGAAAGAACACATTCAGTTTCATTTTTATTTTTGAGTGCAGCATGAGTAGAAGTTATTATTTTAAAAAAATATCGTCTGCTCTAATCTTTAATTTTTTTGTGTTATTTCTGATTTAATTTCACTGCAGAAAGTTATGATTTTTTAAATTGCCTTCGTTAAAAGTTATTTCAAAGAAACAAGTAGTGTTCTTTGTAAGAGGCTCTGTTCTCTCCTGCGCATGCTCCGATCTACGCCAAAGACTCCAATCATATTCCTGGATGTCTCGCTACGTTCTGCCATAACGGCATGGGCAAATATATTAACGGTAACGTTGTTAGAACGTTTCGTACATTTTCATTTGAAAACCCCTTACTTATTACATATAGAGTTTGACAAAAAGTATAAAACGACAATTATTTAAAGTTAATTTATTATTTATTCACAAATTCGAGTAAATATTTGCTACACTTTCGAAAAGAATTCTTTTTAGAGATTAAAAAAAATGCATTTCGTTTAAATTCGCTTACAGCAAAACTAGTACAGTAATTTTTATTTCCGTATTTTATCATTTCCTTAAGAGCTTTATCTGCGGTTGTCACAAACTGTTAAATTATTCTGCGGAAAAGAAAGAAAATATCAAAAGAAAAAAAGAAATTAATTTACAGGATCCAATGGAAATCGATTATCTCAAAAAGATGGAAGTTGAAATTTTGTTAAATTGCTATTCTTCTGAATTTCGACGTTTAATTTCGATTCTCTCCATTGTTTTATTTTCTTTTTTCTTTTTGAAATAAGATTTTGTTCCGGACTAAAAAAATAGAGAAGATTATTCTTATAAAATGCACCTTATTTCCTATGAAATAAGTTAAATTTAAGGGTATTTCCATAATTTTTTATGTCAACTTAGCATATTGTTTTCGCAGAGAAAGACAAGATGAAAATTCTGAATATCGAATTTCTGTGTTTTTGAGGAGGATAAAAACTTTTCAGTTTCGTGTATTTTTATTGTTTTTGCGAAGAGCAATTTTTTGTAATAAATGAATTTAAATTAATTCTTCTAAAATTAAAAAAAAAGGATAACAATGCTGTATGCGATTCGTATTATATATATTAAAGGAAAATTGCAGATATTGAACATTTAAAAAAAGATACTAATAATAGCATTTTTAAATAAGTACCACCATTTGTCAATTAAAGAAAAATGTAGAAGAAAATTATCTTTGTCCATTATACACTTTCATTTTATTTGTTTCATGTTTACATTCATGGAATTTGTAATATATTTTTCTCTCACTTTCTGATTGCTTTTTTAAAGTTTTCTGCACAATTCTTGTGGGCTTTCGACAATAACACACTATTTTAATAATTTCAAAGTTCAGTTATCATTTCATCCATTACTTTAATTTTAGTACAATTGCATAATAAAAGTGATACAATGAATTCAACTTCAAGATTTAAACATTTTGTATTCGTGATAATGAATTCGAAATTTAAATTTACAAAGTAGAAAATAATTAAGGCACCCGACTACGTTCGAAGGAATATTTTTGAAAAATTGAGTTAATAAAAAAATTTGAAACTGTGTTTTTTAGATGTATGATATAAAATACTGTGATACATCAAAATTATTTGAAAATATAATATATTTTGAGAAATAGGAAATACGTAGTAAATTTTGACGAAATTTAACCAAAACGGTTAGCATTCTACACAAAATTGTAATGCAGCAATCCTAGTTTTCCTTGTGTTCAAGTTATAGAATACGATGATGAATGAAATGAACCAATATCTAAGAAAAATATCTTGATGCAAAGAAGTGATGGGTAAAAATATACATATATATGTTTTTTCCGTAAATTCCCAACTTAATTTTTCTAAAATCACCTATAAATGAAAAAGTATTTCACTAACAATAAAATGTTTGGTTCATTTCATTGTCCATATTATTTAAAACACACGCTGAAATTTTCATATAAATTCCTCTATTAGTTTTTGATATATAATGTTAATGGTGGAGAATTTTTATGAAAATTAAAGTTTTGATAAAATTGCAGTTAATGACAAATTTTAGCTGAAAAAATATGTGACCCTGGATGACAGGTCAGGCCTTCCTTTTTCTTGAAAAGATAAATAGTTTTGAATAGAGGAAAGTCTAAACTACAGAAATAACAATTCTAAAAAATTCGCTAATGTGGTCGATAATCAGTGTTTTTAACGTAGTCGGATACCTTAAATAGGAAAGCTGCACTTTTTAGTTCATCAATCAAAAATTATCTTCATTAACATAGATAAATAAAGTCATAGACAAATATTTGTGCATAAAACTGCAAAACAAAGAGGAGATATATATATATATACGAAAGAGAATAAAAATAACATATACTTAAAGCATTGTAAATGGTTTAAAATTAACCTAATTAAAATTGAATAAAAATTCCAAGTTTTGATGAATTATATAAATTGGATCTTCCTGAGTACAGGACAATCATTTTTGGATTTTTATCTTTTTGACTGACTTTATAGAGATTCAAGCCTCTAATAATAATAAATAAGAATGTGTGTGGATTGTCATTATACAAAAATGTTGAAAATACAACTTCCAAATGTGACATAGATGTACTTTGAAGAGTTAAAAAATGCAACCCTAAGAACTTTTGGAATTTTGATCATTTAAAATTAAAGTGGCGTTTCAATTTCTTATTCTATAATGCCAGAAAAAATTTAGTACAAAGGGGATTTTTATATCATCTTAAAATACAAACTTTATTTCATATAAAAAGATAAAATTCATCGCAGTAAATTATTTTTGTCTATATTTATTTAATTTAATGGCACTGGAGAGTTGTATCAAATACCCTTTCACGTGGCAAGATTCACTCCATACTAAATCATAATCATAAATCCCAAGACTACACTATATATGAGACCAAGATACCATTTGTCAAAATCAATTAAACTATTCATTCAAAAGTGCAGTTCTCAAGAAGAAAATCAAAACACAGGATTCAGACGGACTTTTATTATTCAATCTTTTCCTTTATTTATTTTCCCTTTTTTTTTTCTTCCTGCCATCTTGTGTACATCCAACTAGTTAGACAACTTAGTATTATAGGTACCGGGGCACAGGATGACGTTATGTTATGTCTGCTTGTTTGGGTACATAATAATACAAAAAAGAAATGTCAATAACGTGAAAAATAAACAGCTTTTATGGCTTAGTATATTGTTTTTGTGCCCTTTTCCTCTCATTTTCATTCATTGACTTCTGACTTTGAAAAAAAAAATAAAACTATGCCCTAATGTTGCTTTACAACAGGATGTTAATATAACTAAACTAAACTTGAAGGAAAAAATATAATGTCTCCGATTGTCTACAATATCTAGGGCACTTTTCCATTTCTCACAGTGCCACTGAATAAATGTGGAGTTGCGAATCTAGTACGTGACCTATATACGAAAATTTCGGATTTGCATTAAATTTCTATTAATAACAAAGGTGAATATGAATGTGAATCTGAATGAATATGAAATTGTGAAATATATGCTTGCGTGTCGTACTTTACAGGTCAGAACATTTAAACTTTAGCAACCTCATTTGACACTTATATACATATAAATTTAAGACGGTGTTCTACGTAAATTAAAAAAAAAATAGTAAGTAGAATCTTGATAGATTTAAAACTAAAGCCAATTTTTTTTTGCTGAGATAAATTTAGAGAACATTACAGAGCCCAAATATTTTTTTTACATCATCTGAAAGTTTAAAATTTATCTCTTTACTAATACTAATTAAAAATATATTTATTAAATAAATCGCAAAATTTTGAAGCATACATTGTTAAGATATATTTTATTTTTGAAGAGAAACCTAAACTTGCAATGTTTGCTATCCATGAATATCGTCATAACTTCGAAGATTCGGACGGATTAATTCAAATATTATTATTATCACCGAGGTTTCAAACAGAACAAAAATCCGTTTGCAAACTGGGTTTCATTTACATTAATTTTTTAATCTTTATCCTGCCAAAGTATGAGCTTTGATTTGTGTAAAACATTGTTTAAATATATGTTTGAGTTTTGAAAATCTAGGCAGATATAAAAGCTCATTTCACACAATTTCGCTTGATAATCTGGCAATTCACTGCATTGCAATAAAACTTATACGTTTTTCATTGACGAGTAGAAAGTGACTCTTGGCACATGTAGTCATGTTTGGATTGTTGAAATAAAGATCAACACGATGTCGTTACAGGCTGGAGCTGTTTAGTTAAAAGTCTTTAGTGCTACTTTTGTTCTCAAAGTTAAAATACAAAGATTAGTACTTTGTTCTCAAAGTTAAAACATTAAACCTAACTAACTAAAAACTCAACCCTAACTAACAGAAACTTAACATGAAGTTATATTATAGAGGAAGAGCGTATTTTGAAGGAAGCAAGTCGTATAAAAAGTCGTAAATCGATTTCTTTTGGGGTAGATTATGTAAACTAAAAGTTGGACGTTTATTTTTCTCTAATAAATATTCTAAAGTGCTTCTCTATTTTATTATCATGTGAGATCATGACTGTTTCCATTAGGAGGTTTTGAATAACTGAAGGCAACAAATATATGAAGCTCTAAATCGGGAAGGCAATAAATAAATCAAGCATAAATGGTGATATTCATCATCAACCTTTTAATTGCATATATTTTTTTACCTGCTTTTACTAGTATTGTATTATTATTATGCATGTTTATTTGAAAGCAGATGCATTTACAAAAGGCTGATCTGCTTTTACCAGTATTGCTTTATAAATAAGTATATTTCTTTGACAGAAGATGCGTTTTTAAAAGATTGACGTCGAACTATGACGTCATAGCAGTTATTTTCATAGAACGCAATTTTTTAGATGGAAATTAAATAATTTAATTTTTATAGTATTTTCATTCGCGTTTGATAAGAGTCTTGATAAAAGTATTTTCTCTTTTGCTCAGTGGGGAAATATAACTTTATTTATTCTTAAGTGTGAAACATTCAAGGATTTGATTCCTGTTCTAAAATCAATCCCTTATGAAGCTGTTTTATGATATCAAAAATTGGAAAATAGCAGTTTGTATTTACGAAAATATTGTTTTCATAATAATTCTGTATAGATTAACGTGTTCAAGAATTTACTGGTAAATAAAAAATTCTATATAAATTAATTTGTTTAAAATTTTATTGTCAAATAAATAAGAATTTATAGGTATAATCCCATAATCAAAAAAAAAAGATAAAAAAAACTCTTACATGATAACTCGAAATTCGAAAGAATATATTTCGTTTTTTAAAATTTGTTATTGCTATTTTTTTCCTCTTTTGAAGAGCTTAACACTAAGTTTTGACATTCTTATGAACACAAGAAGATTTTTCTGATCATATGTCTTGTTAGCTTGTTAATAATATGTCAGAAATGATTGCTACAGATTAATTAACGATAGCTGTAGTGATAAATCTCATGTAAGTATGCAGAGTAGAGAAAAATATTTTATTTTATTTCTTAGATTCGTTTCAGTAAAAATAGTTCAATATTCAATAGTTGTAAATTTAGTATTAATTTATTAATCTAGTTTATTTTGCAATAAAATTCTACAATACTAGAATTTTGATTAAACATTTCAACTTTAAGAATGTTTTAGATGGTAAACCTATCTCAAAACAATAATAACTACAAGAATATAGTTTAATATTTGAAATGATGAATATCTATAATGACATACTAAAAATAAATAGATATTTTACCCAAATTTTCCAAATTTACAGTATAATTAATTAGGGCAATTTAAAAGACATTGACAATATTTCATTTTGGAATGCAATTAAATTAATACACATATGACTAATGATTTACCAGACAACAGGGCTTTGAAAAATTCCAAAATATTTTAATGAAACTGAGAGTAAAGAATGTATTGATAATTTTGTTTTCGAAGTAAAAAAGTAAAATAAAATGCTCAGATAGAAAAAATATTTCTGTAATGGAAATAAGCCGTTTACAGAATTTCATTTAAGAATAGATTGATGGGAGATAAAAAAAATTTCAAGGTTTTTTTTTTAAAATTGAAGAACCCTGAATGGAATTATATTTCTTTAATTTAATGGTTTAGAAAAGACAATCCGACACTCTGTGTTGCCTTTGACAGATATCAATATTTTCTCATTTCAATTCCAAGAAAACGATTTTTATATTGAGTTGTTCCAAAATTAAATCTTTGTTTACTTTCTTAAAAGCGGACACTAAAAAATGAAATCAAAACATTATGTCAGGAAAAGACATTTTCTTTGTCTATATTTAAACTGAATAAAGATAAAAGGAACGCTATTAAGAAAGTTTCTAAACAAGATTAATTAGTTCCTTGAATTTGAAATGTGTTAAAAAATCTATTTTAATTTGCATTTAGAGAACTTTTATTTAAATTAATGTTATAAAAAGGATTTTGCCAATTAAAGTTTCCTAAATGTTTGTAGAA
>JAPMOQ010045775.1:0-16844 GCA_026543055.1 Argiope trifasciata | reverse complement strand
TTATAAAAAGGATTTTGCCAATTAAAGTTTCCTAAATGTTTGTAGAAGAAAAAGGAGAATTCTTTATGGTTTCATAGATTTCAATTTATTTAAATTCTGAAACAATACAGCCAATCTGTCTTGTAGTCTCTTTTTTTTTAAAAAAAAAACCTAATGCAATTTCCTTCATACTTAAATATAGCATAGTTTTGGCCTAATGAAGAAAGTTTCGACATTTACTGCGTCAATACTAAAAGATTAATGATCTAAGATCTCGAAAAAGTTTCCAAAATTCATAAGAATTTTTACTTGAAGTCTAAATTATGATAAAAATGCATTTTTCATCAAGGAAGTTATTTTAAATTCAGAAAAGTTTGAAAAATTTGCTGAAATTAAAGTTTTGGTTTTTCGGGAAAACTTTTTTTAAATAACAGCTTAAAATTAGAATGCCTAAGTTTGAAATTTAAGCAAGAATATTTATTTTTTAGACATGTTTAAAGTTTTAATAGAGAAGAGTGTTTAATTTTAAAAAATCAAACATTAACTAACAGTAAATGCATACAATATCCAGATGTAAAATAAGAAATAAATGATAATTTTTTTATATAATCTGCATTTTTTTAGATTGTATTATATTTAGTACAGAGAATGCAGGATTTTCTTTTCTTTTTATGCAGTACACTATATACAATATTTATGCAGTATTTTATATTACAAGGATATATCTTACTATCTGCTTTTTCTCCAGAAATTAAATCTCTCATGCATAATGTTATTACGATGTTGTTAATTGTTGTTACGATTACACTAAAAATGACAACCAACCGATCAAACGAATATGAAACATGAAACATCTAAGTCGTATTGGTCCTAGTTGGCGCTACTGAAAAAACAAAAAAACACTCCCACGATTTAAAAAGCTGACAAGGCAGGGATAGCCTGGTTTGTAGAGCATTGGACTCGTTTCTGTTAGGTTGAGAGTTCGAATTCGCCACCCGAAGATTCTCCGTGTGTGGTGGTGACTGGCGCGTGTATAAATCTGTCGTGATCACAAAGTTTTCCATGTTGAGAGTGATACCATTGGGGTTACTGATTCGAAAGTGTTCGTTTTCTGATCCAGGTCTAAATTACGAAATGTGATTGAGTGAATGAAAATGCATGAAAGAAGTCCACCCCGAAAAAAGGGTTGTGATGCGTGAGTACTTAAGTCGTACACTTGGTCCTAGATGGCGTTACTGAAAAAAAAACAAGAGAGCACAATTCGGATTAAATCGCAATGGCTATTTAGTCAGTGGGCTTGTCAATAACAAGTGCCATTTGAAACAGCTCAACAAATCACTGACAAATCTGTCATCGGACTTGCAAATTGCCATAAGTAACAATAACAATAAAACTTATTGAGTATAAATCCAAATTAAGGCAAAATGGAAAACATTTTTCCTTTTTAAAATCTATTCAATAATAAAATCCATTAACTCATCAATTAATATTCAGAATGTATATACTTTTTTGAATTTCTGAAGAGCATTTGCATAATTTTATAATATAATCAACTTGTTTATTTAATTATACAATTTATATGCATATTTTAACTATAGAAAAGAATCAGAATTAAAGTCATGTTTACATATATTTTAATGCATAAGCTTTTTATCATTCTTTAAACTTACTTTTTTCTCATTAGCACAACTAAATTAAAAAAAAAATTGCGTCTTACTTGTTAACCATTAATTTGTAAATTACTTTGTTCTTCAAACTAAGAGTACCTTAAAGCATTCATTCAGTACAGAAAAATAATCAACTTTTCATCAAAAGTAATTAAACCAAATTTCGGAATAATTAAAGTTCAGAACAGAAAAACAAAACTGTGAAGCTTTAATAAGCAGAACTAAGAAGATACTCTCTCAAACAGGCGTCCTAAGCTCGCAGGCAATTTTTTATTTATTTTTTACTTAGAAGAAATAGGATTCTTGCAGTTCATGACTATCTAAGGGGAAAAGACTTATGGATGGGGAAAAAATAATCTCGAAAAATCATTATTCTAGCTTCTAGCGCAGTATATATTTTTCATTCTAGATTCAGTTTTAAATTTTAGCGTTATCAAAATTCTTGAGAAGGAAGAAAAGTTTTTATGACTGGTTGAAAGTTAAAGGAAAGTTTAGTGGTAGGTAAAACCTCATTCTTCAAAAATTGTTCTTAAAAAGAAATCAAAACTTAACTGCATTTTCATCGAGAGGAAAAGGAACTATTCCTCTTGGCGTATTTAGCTGGTTTCGGATTCGATTAAAAATATAAATTTTTATTGATAGTAATAATTATTTGGCTTTTTAAAAATAAGAATTAAAGTCATTCCATTTGATCATGAAATTCTAAGCAAGATTCCGGTATTCACTTGCAAATAAACTTTTATATATATATATATATATATCGTGATGACCAAGCAATAATAAGTCCAGATGATACTTTTAAAATTTAATGGATGACAATGAAGTTAGATTAATGATGAACAGATGGCGATGACTAATTTACAGGATGGAATGGATGACCAAGTTCGTCTATTAACATACAAGTTCGTCTTTTAACAGTATGTCGTAATTTCGTCTTCCGTCTTCACACATACGTCTTCGGTTCTTTTTCGAACGTCGTAATCATGCCTCGTCCAGACATGAATTGTACTTTGCTCATGTTTTCTCCACCAGAGGGCTGCTTAGTGCCGGGAAGTGAGGTCACAGACGTCACTCAATGGCGGGAAGTAATATACCTGGCACCATATATATATATATATATATATATATATATATGTGTGTGTGTGTGTGTGTGTGTGTGTGTGTGTGTGTGTAAATTTTTTTTTATTATTATTATTTCTTGAAGTTCAGACTTTTTTCTTCCCAAAAAAGTTTATTTTTTCTAGGAAAAGGAAGGTATGATCTATCACCTTGGAAAATTTTAAGTGAAAAATATTTTTTAGGTAAAATTTGTTTTTATCCTTCATCTAAAATTTGTCTTAAATTCTCTACCGTTAAAATGATATCTCAAAAACTGATCATGGCATTTACATAAAAATTTCAGTGCGTGTTTTAAATAATTTGGGCGATGAAACCAACAAAAGTTTTATTGTTGGTGAAATACTTTTTCATTTCTAAACGTTTTTAGAAAAATTAAGCTGAGAATTTATGCAAAAAATACATATAAATGTATATTTTTACCCACAATTTCTTTGCATCACAAGATTTTTCTTAGATTTTGATTCATTTCATTCATCATTGTATTTTATAACTTGAGTGCAAAGAAAAATAGGATGGCTACTTTGCAATTTTGCGTAGGGAGTTAACCATTTTGATTAAATTTCATTGAAATGTACTATAAATTTTCTTATTTCTCAACATATATTACATTTTCAAATTTTTTTGTATTTGTAATAGACAATATATCTAAAAACTCTAAACAGTTTTTAAAAACCCATTTTTTCTAACATTTTTACTTTGAACGTAGTCGTATACCTTAAATTCATCATATGTGAAATATAAAGAAAAAGTACTGTAAACGTCGAAAAATTTGATTTTGACGAATTTCTACATCTCTAACAAAGCGGCATGAAATGGTGGCGGCGGTAGTGTCTTAGAGGCAAGTTCTCCGCTACGGAATAGCAGGGTTTCAGGTTCGGGACCCGATTACACCGAATAATCATTGTGTAAGTGGGCTTGGTGACCTTAAATATGTTGGGGCCAAACGGCAACCCGTTAGTGTGGTGTGGAATTTTGGAGAAGGACGTGCCAGCTCAGGTTACCACAGGTTCAAATTTACAAGGTCCTACCCAAATTAACCCTAATGTTGATTTAAAGTGGGCAATAATGTAACTAAACTTCACAAACCCGGAATGAAATGTACATCTTTGGAGTTATGTAAATGAAATAAATTTTAGAAACTAAACAGATTAAATTTGGTGTGTGATTTTTTCATCAAATTTTTATCGAGTTTGAAAGGGGAAAAAATGTAAAAAAAAAGTGGTGTTATGGTTAAAAAGGCCTACGTTTATTTTTTTCAAACCTTTTCCATATAAAGCTCATTTATTTTATCGTCATGTAATTGGCCAGTTCAGATGCGAGATGGAGTCTAGAATAATTAATTATGTTAGTGTCCAGAGCAAATTAGCTCTCACGACAAATAGGCTGCTTCATAATTATTGCTCAATAATGATATTCGATTATTAATATACAAATACATTTATTAGAGTGTATGGGAGAAAAAGCTTCAATGTTATAATTTTTGTTGGTTACTTTAATAATAACTCATATACTTGACAGCCAGAGAAGGCTTAATAATTTTTAAAATTAGATTTGTGAATATTTCTGTAAATGTTAAGTCAATTAAGCCGAATTAAAGGTCATTTTAATCAACCCATTACCAATATTTAAAAATAATTATAAATCTTAATGACATCTGAATTTTGAAGTTTTCCATCTTTATGTGTTTCCTTTAATTGTAATACTATGCTCATAAAATTTTACAGCTGGCGAAAGATGCTCATTGTATTAAAAACAGCGCATGCGTATTTGTTATAAACTGCAGCTGCAAAAGCAGCTGCAAATAATCAAAGAGTGACGGAACTATGCCTTTTCTGCGTTTAATTTTACACATATTTATTTTCAAGATTAGAATTTTGTCTAGTTCATCAGCGTAACCTCATTAAAAATACGGGATTACTGAACCACTAAGAACTTTGTTTTTTTTTCCGACCATGATATTAAATCGTATGACTTTATAAAATAAATTCTACTTTGAAACATCGAGTTTGGAATTTGATAAATGATTCTAATTTACAAAATAGGACATATAGCTTCATATATTAATAAACTATCAAGTTTTATTTTGAGTGCAATTATATCTGACATTGGAAGCATGAATAATTTAAATTATCAACAATTTGATAAAGCTCCACCATATCGTGTTTCATTAATTAGAAAGTAAATTTAATTAATTCAAATCATAGATAGTAATATATGCCAGACAACAAATAGGTAATACCATTAGTGTTGTAAATGACACCAACTGGTGTTGTAGATATGACTAAGTTTCATGTTGCATGTAACTTAAACCTCAGATTAATACTAAAGCTGTCTGATTTTTCACAAGCTCCAAATTCCTCGCTTGGGAGTAATTAAACAACTAGAGTAATTAAAAGAATCATTATGCAAATAATGGAACTTCTATTATTTAATTAATCTTGAGAATTAATTATTATTCTCAATGGTATCGTTTAGAATGACTTTTAGCATATTCGGCTTCCACGAGTTTGTGTGAAGTAGCTGTTCGGTGGAGAAAGCAAGAATTCTAAAATGTGCACTAGAGATGATGCAGATAGTAGTCCATTTTAATATAACGTGCTCAATTCACATGTGCACATTATGAATGTAGTAAAGGAAAACAAACATGCAGAATTAATACTATTTTTTTTACTAAATTTTATATGAAATAAACATTGAAAAAAATTAGTGAATTTGAATTGTAGCGATTCTTTCTTTTTGAAAAGTCCGTTACTGTTATGAAGAATTATTTACTATTGAGATTCATATTTAAGGAACACAAATTTGCAATTGCATGAAACTGTTTTTTTTAAAAAAATATGCTGACTCCAGTATTTATGATTGCAAAAGCTAGATGGTTTCATAGAAATGAAGATATTCTCAAAGCCTTCAGAATCCCACCTATAAAACAATTCATGATCAAACTTGCACAAAACTTCTATGGTAATACTATTCATATTGACAATTCCCCCTTGCAAAATCTCCCAATTTATGATCACTACGAAAATTCAAATAAACGCAGACCACGCTGTTCACTTGCCCTTTAATTTCCCTTAAGTACTCTTCATCACACTTTTTTTTCTTCTTATTTTTTTTCTCGATTTACTTAGTACCATTTAATCTCTTTTCATGATTCAAATCATTTTATGATGCACACATTAAACAATTAAGGTCAGTTCCATTTTCACTAAAGTCCTGCATAACAAGATTTACAGATGGTGGGGCCTGCGGCCTCAATGAGCTGTAAAACACTTTACAAAAAAGACTCCAGTATTTCCTAGGTTACCACAACAACGCCAGAATCAATCTCAAGTCACCACGTTTTTACAACAAATCAAGATATTATTACTGTTAACAACCAAAATTATTATTACAGTGAATTAACAGAAAATATTTGAAAATTACAAAACTACTTTACAAACTTACAATATATACTGTAAAAAATTGATAACTCTTATTTAAATAAATATTACATAGGACTTACAATTCTTTAATCCTTATTTTAAAATTACTAATAATACTGAATAAATGCATTTTGCAGTCGTTTAACTAGTGTAGTCATCTAATGATTGGAAAACTAACATGCCGTTACAGTTACCTGAAATATGGAACTACGTCTGTTTGTCTTTCAATTTGGTAATACACACGAAATTTTATTTATCACCATGTGATAACATGTAGTTGGTTTGAGATTTTTGAAGCTTCAAAATGCGTAGTCAACAAATTGGCAATTTATTAATTTTGTTGCTTCAATTTTCAGCGTTTAAAATTATTAGAAGATAATGCAGAAAGCTGTCACATTTTATAATTTATCTCCAACTAAAGTTAAAACTTGATTTCGAAATTATTTATTCTCTGAATTCTTTCGAATCGCCTTAATTAATTTAAGTCATTAACCAGTTTAAACCGGTCCGAAATAATCGCAAGATTATCAGATTACGCAGGAGACGATATTTAAAATAAAACGATGTTTTTCCCCTGATTTCAAAATCGATAGAGATCCTAAACTTTTTTTGCCAGCTAGAAAAATTAAAAATAAAAGTTTATGTATGATAGAAACCGATAGAGAAGTCTTTTGATTCTTTCAAACCGGTTTTAACTGGTTAACTGGACTTAAATTAATTAAGACAAATAATGACTTAAAAATAATACTATACTTATATACTTGGAATTATTTACTATCGTAGATTTCATTTTAAACTTTTTTATTTATTACATTTTCTATGTTTTTGAATTATCGTGTTTGCTTGCATGCAAAAATGCGAGCAGAGAGGCAGTTTATCGCTTTTTAAATTTGATACAAAATTTGTTACAGATTTGCATTTTAGATGATAAAACCATGCATCAAACATGTAAAAATGTGTATCATGTTTATTTCCATGGACAAATGTTTATTTCATGTCATATTTCCTTTATCATGTCTATTTCCATCTGGACAGATAAACTAACTCCTTTCAAAGATATTTTATTCAAAATTTGTTATAAATCTACAAATTTTGAGTAAAGTGCTCATACGAAGTCTTATTTTTTTCATTTAAAGTGTTTGTGATTTATGGTACTCTCAGACAGAATGAAATACTTCCAAAAATGTGTTTTCTTACTCAGGATAGCCAAAAAATGTGGACATGAGTCAGAATTTTGAGTCAAAATTTTTTGACGATAACAATACTTTTTGCTTTCTCGTATATGTATCATTGAGAAGGTAAAGTTAATCGTCAAAAAATTCAAACTCGAGATTTTAGGGAATCTGCGCAATTTAGACCTACCTTGATTTAAGAAAATGTTTTTTGGAAAATGTCCTTTTGCCTGTAACTAAAATAACTCAAAAATTCTTTTACCAAGACAGATGAAATGTGACATATAACTTTACACAAAATTTGTAGATTACTGATAGTCTTTGAGCAAAATCCGCTCAGAGGAAGTCTATCTGCCCGGCTGTTCGAATATAGTTAATGCGATAACTACAAAACGAAAAGAGCTAAATATATAAACTTCTAACACATAAATAACGCAATAATTTAGACATCTATCAAGTTTTAAGCGAAATCTAACGATGAATTGACAGTCCATCGGTCTGTAATTTTACAGACTTGTAAATGAATTAATTCAATGTCGCAATGACTTTAATATATGAAATTTAAAATGTGATTTTGTGATTAAAAAGGCAGTCTTTAGATCTAATTTTTTTTTCCATTCGCTTAAGAAAACATGTATAAAATACAAATTCCAATTTTGGATACTATTGACCGAATACCAAGGAGTAATTGGCATAGAGATTAAAACAATAGATGCTGAAAAATTATCTAAATTCGCTCCAAAATTTAAATTCATAATTATCGTATGACAATGCCAGGCCATGTACAGCTTTCTTTGGCATGCCAAGTTCGTTAGAATGTATGCCAGAACCTTTTGGGGAGAAAACTCCCGCTGGTTGTACTTTGTAGTTATCACGGATTCTACTTGGATAAATTAAAAAAATCTTTTGATGATCTTCATTGAAAGTTTAAGATAAATCTACGAATGTTGTGTATAAAAGACGTACGAAGGTTAATTGCTTTATCCCGAAGTGTTTGTGTGTTATGGTGTTTATAGATGGAGTGAAATAAGGCAAACGTTTACAATTGGGTGCCCTTTGATTCTTAGGCGATTTTTTTAATGGTGCCAAGGGGAGTTTCGGTAGGTAAGTCAATAGTAAAGTCAATGAAAACAAAATATAATGGATACCAGAAGGAGTTCTTCATCATTAAAATTTGTCGCCAAATGAAGAGGCACCGAAATTTGGGGTAAAACCTGAAATCATTCCAAAAATGTGTAATTTATAGTCAGGATGGTCTAAAATGTGGACATGCTTCAAAATCTCAAGGTCGAATTTTGTTTTTGGCGATTACAATATTTTTTCTTTGTATACATCTATATCTCTACTTATAATAAAGGTCAATATGTGTGTGTGTGTGTTGGCGCTCTACAGGCTAGACCATTGGACCTAAAGCTACCAAATTTGGTACATGTATACCTTGGAGGTCAGGAATGTGCACCTCGGGGCCCTTTTTACGAATTTTTAATTAGAATTTGAATTAATTAAAATTTAAGCGAAATTTCGACGTTTTTCCTCTGTAACTTCCGAAAATATAATCGCACAAACATGATTTTTACATCAATTTAAAGATTAAAAAATTAGCTTTCTAATGGTGCCAGTGTTTTAACGTATAAATTAAGCTTCCATTTGTAACGAAGTTTGAAAGAAATATTTTAACCATGTATTTTTAGCACGTGACTGGATAAAATAAAAGAAAACAATGACGGAAGTTCAAATAAAAAAAACTATCATCAAATCTAAAGAAATGCAACTTTTAGCACGTGACTGGATAAAATAAAATAAACATAAAATGTGATATTTTCTTTAAAGAATGCAAAGCAAAGGATTCTACAGTCGTTTGCAATATCTAAATCATTAATTGAATAAATTATCTTTATTTATACAGGATTGAATTTATACAGGATATGCATTCAAATTCCGGTCCAATGGCCAATTTGTAAAATATTATTAATAGGCATATATATTGTTAAATACTATTAATTTGATCTAAATGAAATAAATAATTACATTTTATGTAGTTTGAGTCAAACAATGCATTTATGAATAATGAGTTTTAGATTTCTTCATACTTTGCTCTATAAGCCATATTTTACAAAATATTTTTATTAATATTTTAAATAAAAGTTGCTACATCAGTGTTCTAAATCAATAATTAAAACTGAATGATTTATAAAATCAAATAATATTATTAGGAAAAAGTGTCTTTTAGAACTTTCCGTCCATCATCTTAAAGAAAACATTAATTTCAGGCCAATCAATTCCCGGAATTACTTCAAGGCTAATGAATATGTGATTTAATTGAAAATTTTAGAACGTATTATTCATGGAAAACCAGCTGGTCGACAAAGGCGGCTAGTATACAAAAAAGTAATTAAAGGGTGAAAAAATACACTACTAGGGCAACAACAGAGAGTTTTGACAAAAAAGTGACAAAGAACAACAGTTTAGTTACAAGTTTTCATCGTAAAAGTTTACAATTGGTTGCCTCTTGATTTTTTGGCGATTTTTTTTATTGGCGCTAATGAGATTTTCTATCTGTAACCCAATAGCAACATCAATGAAAACAAAACATTATGGAAACTAGAAAAAGTGCTTCATCGCTGAAATTTGTCGCCAATCGAAGGTGCACCCAAATCTACGCTGAAGTCTTTCTCTTTTACAACTCACTTACTTCAAAATGATTGATTTTCTTTTAAAGAAGAGCGAAAGACAACTTTCTCTGTTCATTCGACAAGAGCACCATCCATCAGACAGCCGGGATAATAAATCTCAGTTCTGCTTATAGGAAAATTGAAAACTCTGACGGACTGTGAATTCTGAGTGTTTTATGGAAGGCTAAAACGAGCTATCTTCAGCCTTTCAAGAAACCGCTTTGCATTATCGATTGAACCGTGAACCCACTTTTCAAGATACTTATGAGGCCATAAGCGGCAGGGCGAGGTCACAGAGGAAAAATAAAAGTTTTGAATGAAGAAGTCCTCTTTGCCGTTGCCATTCACTCCAGTCAAATTGTACTTTAACATGGACAAAATACGCAACAGCGTTTCGTTGTTTTATGCTGCTGTGTTCGCAATCTAAAATAGGCCAATGTATCTTTTTGGACCATAAGAAGGACAAGAAAAGCTAACTTGTTGATCTTCCAAATTTAAATAAAATTTTTTATTTAAAAAGAACATTTTAATTGAAAAAATTATAGATATCAAAGTAGACTGCAAAGTGAGTATTTGGAACTTAGTTTAATTAGGTCAGAAATAAATTTTTAAAACGCCTAAATTTGGAAAATAATTTTTGTTCTTCTTTAAATTTGAGAACATTCTTTTTTGAATTTATTTAAGTGCATTTTATATAAAAAGAAGCCTCAGCTAAACATTTCGAATTGTCATCATCATAACTACAAAAAAATTTCAACTTTGGGATAAAACTCACCCTTGTGTTAAAGTGTATTTTTCTTTTTGCTTGAATTCATATACTGAAATTACATCTACTACAAAAGCGCAGTTTCACGACTTTAGAGAACATTATAATAACTGATTTTCAAAGAGCCCAGAAAATTAAATTTGAAATTAATGTTTCATATCAATTAATATGTATGAACAGCATTTTCCGATGGCCCTAGACATTAACTATCACTCTAATGAATCATTAATAACTTGAGAAATCAGTCACTTTAAGAATTTATTTTATAAATGTTATCTTTTCCCTTTTTACGAAAGTCGACAATTAGAATTCCATCAGAAACCTGATCGTAGAATGACGCTTTTTCAAATAAATCAAATTAAAAAAAAAATGTTTATCTGAAATTATTATTATTTATTTCTATTTAACGCTGTTAAATGTGATACCAAAACTTTCTTAAACAAATAAAAGAAATTAAAAATACTTTTCAAAACTCATATCTTTTTTTAGAAAAATTATTCCCAATCTAATTAAGTTATATTAGCTTACCACAGCCAGTTTTTGTAATCCTATAACTTTTTGAATCAAAGTTTTCATCTTAAATTATTAGACTTTTATTTAAACAGGAAAAACCGATGTTTCCCCCTTCTCCATTCATCTAAATTTCAACCACCAGTTGTTACTTAATTTTCTGATATACCCAGGATTTTAGACATGGAAGTATTTTCATTAATTTTTAATAAAAAAACTTATTTAATTACTATAATAATTTTATCTATTTCAAGAGTTTTAAGTACAAAATTTATAAAATAAATAAGGGTAAAACTACTAAATAGCAAAACAGTGATGATAGTCATAGTAGAGAGTAAAATATATTTTATTATTAACGATAGATTAAAAGCAAACTAACGCGGAAATAAAAGCAATTGTGAAATTATATACAATATCTTTGATACTATTGAAGATTTTTGTGTAAAATATTATAGCCTTGAAAAGTCTTTCAGCAAAGAATGTTTTGAATAAAAACGAGTACTTCTATTGTATCGATTATGTGCGACAATCAAACATCCGCAACGATTATGAAATTTAATCGATAACTTATGATATAATGTGATTGCAATTACGTAATTTAAAAAAAAATAAAAAATAAAATAGCAGTTTGAACCCAAATCAAAATGACAAAAAGCTAACAAACGATTTTTTAAAAAATAAAATAAATCTTAATGAAATATTGTAAATTACAGTTTAGAGGCAAGAATAAAGTAATTTAAAACATATATAAAATTTTCTTTCAAGTGCATTGGCAACAAAAAAGATAAAATAACATTTTCTATTCATGATAATATATTTATAATTAAAAAATAATGATTTGATGAAGTGTTAAAAACCATCTGATTGAACCTCTCTATTTCTTTTCAGAATAAATAAATAAATAAAAATGCCTGTTTGTGTTCTATTTTATATATTTGGATTTATATTTCTGCGGGTTTGAATTTATATGTAATAAATAATCTCATATTTTCAGTTATTGCCTTTTTTCATAAATTCGTTGCTACACCACATAGTACAAATATTAAATAAATATATTTTTGAACAAGTTGTCCCGAGGATTGCCAAAAATTAAAATAGAATGGAAATGGGACAAGAAATAATTATTATTATTAAATGTTTGAATTTTAAGGGCATTTTCGATAAATATCGAAACAGAAAATTCACAAATCTATTATTACAGATTGGCTCTGATGACTTAACAGATGACCTACAATAATAGATATGAGTGCTTTTACTGAGAATATTATAAAAACCTGACCTCTAAATAACAATGGATACTAATTAAGATTATACTTTTTAGAAGCAATCGTATTTATTCATTTTTTTCCTATTTCTCATACTGACATATTTTCAATCGTACATACGAAATGAACAAAACGTAGCTAGGCCTGGAAAACTTTTATGTAAGTCCGTGTCCTAATTCATCAAAATTAGGTAAGACAAATTTTAATCGAAGAGATCTATGATTTTTTTAAAGAATTTTTGCATCGCGCAAATCAACTAATCAAAAATTAGTTTATACAAATCCAAGTCGAAAAGATAGTTTAGGACTTTTTTAGCATATTTGGATTAAACATTGTTATGGTTTTGAGTTTCATTTCTGCCCTTTAACAATTGTTTTGGTTATAAACCCATTAATCGAAAGAAAAATATAAACTTTCAATTCTTTAGTAGAGACATTAGAAATCAATTAAGAACAAAATGAAGCAATTCCATTTATCAGCATCTCAATATGCATCTACGATTTCATTTACTATATTTACTTTTTTTTTTCTTTTTTTTTTCGAGAAAAATGATATTAGTAATGTTTATATTTCTGATATTACTTTTCTTGAGAAAAACTGAAATAAAGTTAATTTAAAGGCTTTCTTCAGAACGAAAGCTTTCTGCATATTGCTACAAACTTGTAATGTTGCTTCCCACCGCTAATAAATTTATTACCGGAAAGATTGATTTACAGTAATCTATGCTATATGCTTCTCGGGTGCCGAGCCAGAGATCCCTGAGTTTGGCGATCATTTATCGATGAATTTAGTTTTTAAATGGCTATGCCAAATGGATAATGCTGGAAACTTCGAGAAATTTAATGATCCATCCAATGGGAACTGAGATGCGCCCAGAAATTTCTCGCTCTGCCGCCTCGAAATTATAAATGGCCGGCAGTCTCAAGCTGCAATGAATCGGACTCAACTATGAACCAGAAGTGAAATAAAAGTTGGAAATGTATTTGGAATCTTAGACAAGTAACTAGTTACCGAGAGGATAACGAAGCAGCGGTGGACTGACAGCGTTTGTATGGAGCCGAAACTGTTGCTGAACTGAGCGATGTGCCGGATCCTGGTGTCTATTGTGGAATCAGTATCGAATCCCGACAGGAGTAATCAGTTGTATGGTAACGAGTCGGCAGTTGAATACAGATAAAGTGAGGGACAATGATAATTTCAGCCGTTATGAGAGACAGTAGAGCGAAGCACAGATGATCCCCTCTCTTGGATTCTGTATTGGATTGTGTGCTGTGGTGGATTACTACTTGTGGGTTAATGTTTGCTGTAGTGTGCTGTCCTGCATATTTGCCGTCTGTGTATTCGTCGTCTTTGTGTTAGAGTCGTGTTAATAAACGTCATCGTTATTTTCTACTGAGGCCTATTGAGTGTGTTTTCACAACATACACCCACTACAGGGAGCCTATTATCTATACGGATTTAGTAGTAGTAGTGAATCTGTAACAATATTAATACTAACCTGTAATTTTGCTTTCCCGCCCTAATAATGCCATCGTTAGGAAGACTGATTTACAGTCATCAGTATTAAACGGTGCGCAGATGTCCTATCAGAGATCCCTTAGTTTTGGGACAAACTTGGCAACCATTTGGAAACTTGACAATAAATTTGGCGATTTTGGCAACAAAATGGATTATAACCAAAACAACAAGAATTTTTACGATCACTCCATTAAGAACCGAGATACATCTAGAATGCTCCTGATTGGTTCAAAACGTTTTAGCCGCCTCCCGCTGTTATATAAGGTTAACAGTTAAGAAGGGTGTGGTTGATCAGTAGACCTGAACTGAGATTCCTTGAATTGATTGTGGATAGGAGCCCTCAATGGAGTTGCCGGGAGACTACCGAAACAACGAAGGAGTACTGAATTGATGGGTGCCATATTATGTCGAAGCCTGTGTCGTGTATCGTAGCCCCTTGTGTCGTCGTCGTCTTTAACTGAGAAGTAGTCCCGTTTTGTGAAGTAGTGAGTTGGCAGCGAAAGGAAGAAGAGACAGATGAGTAGTTTCAGCCGTTTGGAGAGACCTACGTGAGCGTAAACAGAATCCCTCACAGATAACCTCCTGCTGAATCTTGTTTTACCGCTTTCTGTGCTATGGACATTGTCACAACAGGATTTCTAAGTGTGGACTACTGTTTGCTGTCCTGTGTGTTCGTCTCGGCTGTATCGTTGTCTTCTGTTTTTTTCTTTGTACTGTACTGTTTTCGTCCTGTAAATAAGCGTCTTTGTGCTTTTTTACAGAACGAGGGGATAATTGTTGATTGTGTGTTCTTACACCATACATACCCCTAACATAAGTTAACTATAAGAAATCCGTTAAAATATCATAACAGACAGGATTCAGTATGCGATATCATTATAAAAATAACTCTTAGTCATTTTTAGCAACTGCAAATCGTAAAGAATTTTTAGAATACGACTTGGTTTGGATAAAAATCAATTAGAGAAATCCGTTTCTTTAATAAAGACGAATTGTACTGGCGCTCTACAGGTCAGTCCTTTGAAATAGAATTACAAAATTTAGCATAAGTATACTAAGTAGGGTAGGAATGAGCATCTCGGAGTGTCTTTTTAAAATTTTAATTAATTAAAGTCTTAATAGAAATAGAGAATGTTACAGCATAACCACAGCAAATATTTCAAGAAAAAATAAATTGTATAAAATATAAAAATATATATAAATATAAAACAAATGTTTTTTTACTGATACTAATTTAACCGTCGTACGAAATTTTACATATTTTTTCTAATAAAAGATTATATTGTTGCTACAGAATTCAAACTGTTTTAATTGTTCCATCTAATACTTAATCCCGCGATTTTTGCTCATTGTTGAAAGTTTAAAAAAATAGAATAATTTGTTTAATATTTCTATAATTTAGGAAATTCAAAGCTTACAAGCAGACATTTTTTAGATGGATTAACGCGATTACTTGAGACATTACACGAGGAATTTAAATTGGTCCATTTTTACTAATAAAAATACTATTTTTTGTGATATTTAATTCCAAATTCTACGAAAAAAACAGCATCAAGCTAACTTAATGCATCCAATTAAAATTATTATTACTAAGAATTAACATCAAAGACATTTAAAAAACTTTGGAAAGAGTCGTAAATTTGTTATTGGTAATAACTCATAAAGTAGCAAATTAAAACTAGCATAAAATCAATTTTATAAAACTTTTGATAGGTTTCTGTTTACATGTTTTTTTAACTTTCTTTTTTTTAAAGTTTATAATAGATTTTTTACTTACTTGGTAATGTGTTGTGAAAAATAAATTATGAAATAATGTACTTTCAAAGACAACATCATAATTCAATTTTTGAAAATGAGGTGTAAATGATTTTTTGATTGAATTTAAATTGATTATGCAAAGTGTTGTCTAATATCGAACTCTGAAAAAAATTGTCATGGAATTCTTTAAAAAAAGATTGAGAAAAAAAAGCATTTAATTAGAAAACGCAATGGCTAAACTACAAAAGGCATTTTTTTTGTTTTATTAGAATAGTAAAGTAGAGAAGTAGGATAAACACACACACACACACACACACACACACACACACACACACACACACACACGCACACACACGCACACACTGCTAATATTTAATCCCAGTTTTACATAACACTTTTCATATTTTTATTATTTACGATTAGATGCAGTTTATCATATAAACTAAAAATGATTAATAGTAGACTTGTAACCGTCAAAAAAACTTTTTAACATAATAAGATCGCATCAGAAAACATATCTGGTTTAAAAAGTATTTGTAAAAGCAAAACATTGTATCCTTTCAGTCGAATACTTCAAGACACAAAAAATAACAACAACAGCAACAAAGTAAACAAATTCTACTTTTAGAAGCCAAGTGTGAAAGCGAATTCAATTTGTTTCTTTAAAAAGCCGAAAAGCGATTTCATTTTTAAAAAGAACTTAAGCTCCGAGAAAGTTTTTGATTGCAAAAAGTTTCTGGTGATATGTCGAGAAGATAGAAGCTTTGGGAATCTAAAAGTTAATCTTCGGATTGCTTGTAGCACTTTTTTTCCTTCAATGAAGTGGTTTAGGTCTTTTCTTTTTTTTAATTTTGTTTTTCTCCTTAAAGGAAAAGGGATTTTCTTAAAGAAGTCATTAATAACTTAATAAGAGTCCTTGGAAATGACAAAATAATGTTTCGTGTTTTATAGGCTATCAATTTGAAATATTTTGAGCATTTTTAATTTGTTCCATGA
>JAPMOQ010045766.1:0-26767 GCA_026543055.1 Argiope trifasciata | reverse complement strand
AAATTTGCATCAGGGTGAAAAAACCATAAATATCTTAAAATATAAAATTAGAATTTATGTCATTGTTATGAAAGATATTTGACTTTTGTAAGGAAGCTTATCAACAAAAATCAAAAATCTAATTAAAAAAGCTGTGCATATTTTTATGCTATATTTTAAACATCCTAACATCAAAAATCAATCTTCAATTCCTTATTTATTGTTTCTGACACTCGAGACAAAATTAACCTTCTTTAATTTTAACAATTTTCTTTACTGTCAGTATTGATTTTCACTACTAATCTGTGCGATGTTCTTCAAAACTTAATTTTAAGTTAAAAAAAATTCTTCAGAGGAGATTGTTATATCACTATAAAACAAAAAAAATTATTATAGAAAAGATTTGGAAGAGGGCTTTTAAAATAAAAGGAAAATCCATAACTTTTTCTTTTCTGTTACCTCACTTCCGATTTCGAGCCACGATAATGTTGCCATAAAAAATGATAAGTATCAAAAATATACTATCAGCAAATTCTGATATATGAGATTTCAATTCGAAATTCACCTGATAAGTTTTTTTACGCCAAAGTTGATAAATAATTTGATTTTGATAAAATCTAGCTTTCACTTTTTTAACTTTTTAAATGTTCCTCGAGGGTTCTTTTCGCTACCTATACTTTCTAAAAGTATTCGGAAAAGAAAATTTTGTTTGAGTAAGCAATCTATACTTTTAGAAGAGTTGAAGAGTTAATATTTTTTTTTCGGGGGGGGGGCTTTTCGTTTAATTTTGTACTTACAAGATTTTTCAGAAACCTTTTTGAAAATAGTTATCGATTTTAAGTTGAAATAAGTTAATTCGAAAGTTTTTAAATATCACTTAAATTAGAAAACATTCTTAATTTTCGGTATGAAAAGCATTTAAAAGCCTGCGTTTTCGCTTTTACTCATTAAAAATTGGCATTCAAATATAATAACTTAATCAACATTTTTAACAAACTTTCAACAAATATTGTCAAACAAATATGTCATTTAATTTATTACAAATTCATAATCATGGATTTATATTTTGGTATTTCTTATGGTTATGTTAACAGAAAAAATAGGAAATACCGGTATTCTATAAAAGGCCTCGGCATTTTATATAATATCATGAAATATAAAAAATGCCATGTATATAATACCCTAATTAGGACTTTGTTTTCATTATAATGTGAAAAAATTACTGATAATGGTATTACATAAATGACAAGTTTTCCTTAAAAATACTAATGTCATTCCGTTGTAATAATGAGAATGTCATTAAAAATTTATTCAAAATTCGTAAAGAAAATTAAAAGTTATACAAAACATTTTCTTTCTTTTTTTTATAAAAGAGTCAAAATTTTCATCTACAAAATAATAAATTAAAATTAACCGACTTGTTGAAGCATAGTAGGTTTGAATAACATTAGGAATTGTATTTTTTAAACAAAGGCCTTTCATATTTTAGAACTTTTAGATTCGAGATACTATTACACCGAAGAACCGTCTTGCAAGGGGGTCTGTTGCACTTTAAATCTGACAGACCAAACGTTTTTCCATTGATATGCCGTCCTGTGGAGAGGAGATTGCCAACTCAGGCATCGTCCTCATCATCTGACCTCTTTTCAAGATTACGAGGTTCTTCCCCAAATATCACTAGTGTTACATTACATAACATAACGCCATCCTGTTACTCGAATGCCTATAATACTAAGTTATCTAACCGGTTGGATGGAAGTGTTGCTTTACAATGGGACGTCAATATAACTACACCTAAACTTTCTTTGGTCTAAGCAAATGCAACTGATCGTCAAGGTATTTCGTAGTCAGGAGTGTCTTCAGTTCTAAGTAAGTTCATACGGCAGAAAGTGGATTGAGATCTCGGATGTATTTTATTTAAAATTGCCTAAGTGGCTCCAAGTCTGTAGAAACCATCCTTTGTCACACTTATTCCAACTGCTGATAAAATGCGGGTATCACCTCACCCCTCGTCAGGAATAGGGAACCACAGAGTAGTTTCCAAAGAAGCAGTGATAATATTTTTCAGCATTTTTTTTCATTTATTTATTATCATATGAAAACATGATCCTGTTTTAGTTAGGAGGTTTTGAATAATAGATGGAAATAAATAATTGAAGCTTGAAATCCCATAGGAAATATTTATCAACATCCTTTAATCGCATATATATATTTTTTATCTGATTTTACCAGCATTGCATTATTATTACGCATGTATGCGTCTTTGAAATCAGACGTGTTTTTAAAAGATTGCCTGCTTTAATCAGTATTACGTTATAATTACGTGTGGTTTTTTGAAAGCAAATGCGTTATTAAAAGGTTGGCCTGCTTTTACAAGTATAGCCTATTTTATTGTAATTCTAATTGAGCTTGAAAATTGATTAATCTAATAATATTTCAGTTCTGAAATAAAAGGTGCACAAAATATCCATTTCATCATCTTTACTAGCATGATTACAGAAAGAATGAAATGTTTGACGTCACTTTTTGCATTTGGAGATATATTTCATGTTTTACCGGTTTCTCACTTGGCATTCTATAGAATTCCAAAAATATAATATTAATTAAATTTTAGAAATACCTGATGAAACATCTGTCATTGATATGCTATTTTTATTCTTAGATCAATTGTTTATTTAAGTACTAAGCAATATTAAAGAACCATAATTTCTTATTTATTTTTCAATATAATATAATATTTAAGAAAGAATTAAAAAGACAAAAAAAGTTAAGAAACACGTTTTATGAGTATTTAGTTTCAGACTGGAAATAAATTGTGACATAAATATATTTTCAGAGTGTATTGCTATTTTAAATCCATTATCTCTTCATGAAACTCTTCCTATTTTAATAAGGCTGAAAGCAAAAATTCAATATCATGACAAAATCTTAATCATGTCTACTTGAAGAATTAAAATTTTTCTCATAGAGTCAAGTAAGCTTTAAATACATAATCCAACTACTTTTACCAAGGCTATATGTAGTGAAATTTGCAAATTAGATGCATTGTTACTATAATATACAATGTACTATAGTACATTGTAAATTATACTATGCATATTATATATTACTTATTATACCATAATGCATTGCAATGTTTTGGATTAGAAAGTATTTTATTATGCAAAATACTTAAGTAGATGGAGCCGATACAAAGTTTTGTAATTTAAATTGTCATATAGACATTAGGAAGCGAGAGACTGTTTCAGGCTGAGTTGGAATGAAAATAAAACATGCTAATCTCAACTTGATTCTTTATATATGCAGTATTCCATATTAGATCTCATTATCAAAAGTAGATATCCACAGCTTCCATACTTTGGTTATGTTAATTATACTAGTTACAGTTAATAATTATAGCTAAAATTAATTTTAAACATCTCTTATTATTTTAAAGAATAATTTTAAACGACTTATGGCTTATCATTCAGTTACTGTTTCACAGAAGAAAAAAAAAATACTGCCAATAAAGATAATAGGATTATTTTCATTTTTATTGGGTATATTTACCAATCAGGGTGAAAAACCTTTTCTTTATACTTCTTTCTTTATCTCTTCCTTATTGATGCATTGCACTTTTATGAATTGATATTTAGAATAATAATAGATAATTTATATTTATTTAGCTAAGAATTAGAACCAAATTTTGCATAATTAGTTTTTTGATTATAGCCGAAAGTGAAAAGTATGATAATATATCGAGTTGAAAGATTAAAATTTGAACATTAAAAAATACTGAATAGATTACTGCTTCTAAAGTGCTTTTTATAGAAATAAAATGTCCTTCATTATATCCACTAAAGGGCTCAAAAGATATTCCATCGCCTTCTGCAACCTGTATAGTAAATAGTAACTACATTATGACTTCTGTTCCAAATATTAAAGAAAAGAACTACAGACAAAGCAAGTTTCCTGATTCAATTTTATTTTATGGCTGATTTTAGATCACTGTACGGCAGATAGAATTACTTCATCAGCATCTAGAAACCAAGTATGATATAAATTTTTGTACTTCTAAATGTTGAAATTTGGTTATCTAAGCTTAAAAATAATTATTTCTCTTCAAAGATGGGTCACTTTTTTTTACTTTCTCACATACGATATATACAGAAATAAAGCTATTTAAGCGTCATAAAACGACAAATCTGAGTTAGAGTTACCTCTAGATTTTTACACTTTCTTAGGTTTTTTTTTCTTTTTTTGCTTCTCTGCAGACATTATGGCTCAAACATGCTTTCAACTGGCATGTCACTGTAACGCCAATTTTGCTTAAATTAGAAAAAAAAATCTGAACAAAATGTATTAGAAAAAAGTCTCTAGCCGATTGCCAATGAATAAAATAATTTTAAAAAACTGAATTCTTTATTCAAAGGTTTAGATTCAGCTTTAATCTTCCAAAGAAAAGTCATATGTGAAAGATATATTACGGAATAATCTCATTTTAAGTATTTTGAAAACAGACCATGGTGATTATGATAGAGCATCATGACTTTGGCTAGTTTTGCATTCCTTTACAATGAACCGTTTGTCAACATTTACAGCATGAGATATTAATAAAGCACTGTGAATCCGATATTTGCATTTCACAGATATGTGAGACTGTTAAGAGTTTTGATTTATCCTCTTTTTTGTTATTTTGGAATATAATTGCTTTAAAAATAATTTAATTGCATTATTAATTTAGCAAAAAATAAAGGAAATCCACTGCTGTTACCACGAAAAAAGAAGATGTTGTTGCTACTGAGGGTTAATATTTCTGTGTATCTGAGGGAAGAAGACTGACTTCACGCTTAAATGAAGATGGGGTACACACATTCGCTTGCACAACTCTTTTTTACAGGGAGGCTCGTTTACACACCTCATAGATAGAACACAGGGAAAGAACAACAAGGCCCAAACCCGGGGCACCCAACTCACGTGGAAGTCGTACTATTCCCAAGCCATTACGCCTATTATATTTAGAATGGAATAACAGTGATATAAAACAAACGCTCTTTTGACAGAATGTGCTGGACGAAGGGAGCCTATCTCTTTATAAAACTCGAGTTAATAAGAAGGGCCAAACTAGCTTTGAAGCAATCAGGGATCCACAAGATGAGATGATCGATTTTAGGTGTGGGAAAAGTTTTTAACGCTTTTATCTAAGAAAATGAGAGAAAGTTTCAGTAGGAAAATCCTTTGGGACTTTCTATAAAAATCATGTCATTAGTTTTTTAGTTAAAAGATTTGAATCAGCCAAAATTTCTTGGACACCAGAATCACGTGATTTAGCTGTGAGAGTTTCCAGAAATTTAGATGCTGGGATCATTTTAACCATATTATCTCAGATCGCAACGGCGCATTGAAGTGAATATGAAATGGCATCTTGTTTTTTTATACTTAAATTTAAATTTATTGAATTGCAAAAGTAATAATTATATTGGAATATTCACAATTTGTTTTATTTTATTCCCATTCGACTGCTCATAGGGACATTCAATATTATTTTGTGTTTCCTAATTTCATTCATTCGATTATATTTCAAGCAAAATTGTTAAAATATCTTCAATTTTATCTACTTAGAACCTAAATCTATTGATTAACTTACAAGAAATTTTATATTTTGTAACATCATATGCATTAAATATATGCATTCCTTCAGGCTAGTATAAAAAGCGAGCTTGAAAGAAGATTAGGCAGTAGATTCACATCAATTTATCATTTATCAATCATATATATCATATGATATCGTATATCATATATATCAATCATGCATATTCAAAAAGATTGATAGTGCATATAAAAGTTTACACTCAAAACTGAGAGTTTAAAGAACTGAAATAAAATATCCATTCTTACAACTAAAGTGCTGTTCTTTGTCAGCAATGTGTGGGATTCTGTAAATAAAAATCTAAGCTCTAATACCTTTCACGGACTTGCACAAAATAAGATGCATGATTTTAAGGAGGGGAAAAGAGGTTGCTATCACTAATTTTCTGATAATTTTTTTCAAAATTTTGTAAGACAATTTTCAAGAATAAGTTTCATTGGTGTTTCTATAAAATATTTTTAACTATTAATTCTTAAACAAGTATATCATAATCAATTGTTCTTATTTAAATCACATTATTTTCCTTTTAAAAATATTCTCTTGTTTCCACATCAGATTTCACTTTATGTAATAATTAATTGAAGAGAAGCTTTGTAAAAATACTTAATCAGTGATTCCCACGCTCCGAGTGTTTGATAAATGTTGCTGACCTAAACAAATAGCTTTTTAAAAAAAGATCCCAGCATTTCCTCTGCTTTGAGATTGACACCTGCAGAAATCCCCATGTGATTTGTAAAAATGTATAATGTCGAGAGCATTCACGGAAAAAAAAGCTACAAACGCAACTGTTATGTTATAAAAATCATAAAAATATTTAAAAAATATCGTTTATGTGGAAACAAAAAAGTGCAAGACCTGTACACTAGCAGGTAGAGAACAAATTAATAGTGAAAACAAAATTTGCAAATATTTTGTAAAAATAAAAAACTAATTTATCTTATAAATTGTATTAAAAGTAATTTAAATTACATAGGTCAAATTAGACCGAACTTAATCTAAGAATTAATAACCATAGATCTGATATCAAAAACTTTATAAAAAATAAGAATTCTGACTTTGAACTAGAAAACTTCCAATGCCATAACTTTAACAATATTAACATCTACATTTTAGAAGACAATATTAATGACTTCAACAAAAGACTAGACCTCAAAAATATTTATATTTGTAATTTAAAAACTTTATTTCCTTATGGTCGAAATAGCAAATTAAATGGCGAAGGTTATGAGGATATAAACAATTCATGTATCTATAACAAATTCAATTTTTTTAAAGATTTTTTGAAAACAGAAAACTTTAGCAAAATATTTGAAAGAGGTAAAGGTAAAGAGGGTAATTTTCAAATTATATTTGAGGAATTGCTGAATTATTGTAATCTGGATCATAATAGAGAAAAAATTCACAAAATTAGAAAATATATTTTTGGTCTTTGAAAAAATAAAATTAAATGGTTAACAAATAATAAACTCGATGATTTAAAATTCAAAACTTTTTACACTAAATGTGTGGTTCTAGATCTTATTAAATTTAAGTTTAATATTGAAAAAAAAAAGATTTTTTAATAATGCTAATAATTTAAACAAAGAATTCTGTGTAATTAAATTTTTAGACATTAACTATGAAAGACTAAAGTTGCCTGAGAGTTTGTAGATCAACAAAGATTTCTTTCCTTTAAAGAATAGTAAAATAGTTTCAATAGCATTCAGTTCTGCAACAACTTAAATAAAATTTCAACTACAATTACTATAGTAAAAATTTAAATAAAATGGGCAAAATAGACTGCTATTGTTATAAAGCAATTCATAAGGACTATGTAGATGATGAAAAAGGGCATGTAATAATAGGAGATATAAAGATTATAGATTCTGGCTCTTTAAGAGTTCTAATGGGAAGGGGAACTAAATTTAGACTAAGAGAAAAATTAAACAGTAAAATAGTAAAAAGTCTTCATTTCTATTGGGCAGGAACTAAATATTTTTATTTCTAAAATATCTAGAAAATATAATTGGCCTCCAGAGGGTTTCAAAGAAGGGAAAGTAAGGATTTTAGAAGAAATTAAAGCGGGTATAATGCGGGTAAAGTCAGAACAAAAGAACGGGGAAATCATATTAACAAATCATTAAAAAAAGAAATTGAAAAAATTGAAAGTGAAATCTGTCATCACTGTAATAGATAAATCGGCAAATAATTTCTGTATAATGTGTAAACATAATTATAAAGGACTGTTAATCAATGAACAAATTCCAATATGACTTACGATTTAATTAATACAAGTAAAAAGGAACTGGACAAAAGGATGTTAGCTTTCGCTAAAAAAATAAAATTAAAACATGCTCTTTAAAGTATCTCTATTTGTTTCCAACCGTAAAATTTCATAAAAAAACAATCAAATTTAGATTCGTTACCTGTAGTACAGGCAGTTATAATTACTACATGGGGAAACACTTTTTTAAATACCTAAAAATTATCCTAAATAAAACTGAAGACGAAGCTTTGTTATTAATAAGAACAAAAAGGTTTTGAAATTTTTAAAAGGTAACAAAATTTATAAAATTAATACTTTTGACTTTGAAAATTTATATACCAACCTGCCCCATGGGAAATTAATAAATGTCTGTACTCTTATATATTACGAATACTTAAATGAAGGTATCCTTAATAAAAATAACTGGCTGGTTTTATGAAATTTTAATAGTACCGAAAATTATGGTTTCAATGGTATAAATTTTTACAAACAAGTTAATGGGTACAGCTTTCTCAAGTGCTTTAGTTAACATTTTCCTACATTATCACGAGAAAAAAAAACTAATAATTACTTAATAAATGGATGAAGATTTATTGATGATTTAACTTTGATTAACTTAGAGAATACAAATATTGTTACTAACTACTATCTTAAAGAATTAATTTTAACAGAAACAAATAAAAGTCATCTTGAAGCTACTTATCTAGATTTCAGGATCGAAATTGCTAATGATAAAACAATAGTTGGTATTTATAATAAAAGAGACGAATTCAACTTTAAAATAATTAAACTATGTAATTATCACTCTAATCTTTACACTAAACTTTTCAAAAAATTAATTTTCGCCCAATTTGATAAAATTAAAACAATTTGTAATAGCAAAATTTCTTTTATAAAAACAAAAAATAGTTTTATAAAAAATTTAAACAAAAATGATTTTTCCAAAAATTACTGCAATATCAATATTTCAATAAAAAAAGTAATGATGAAATATCAGTATAATAGATGGCGCTCATAAACTACATTTATCTTTTTTTACACTGTCTTATAATTGGAACAGAAATTGGTGGTTATATGATAGATTTCTTCTCATGTTGCTGGTATGTTCTTTCTCTTTTTGTTTTCTTACATAATTAATCGGTTGGTTGGTTTTAATTTTGGTTGAATATTTTTGTTTCAATTGGTGATGTTTTTGATGTTACTTTGTTTTTGTGTTTTTTGCTATTTAAATTGGTATGCCCCTTTTGCCTAAATATTCGGGGGATATTCGGGTCACGAGGGGTCAGTTCTTTTGGACATTGTTCGATACCTCTCAAAGAAAAAATACCTTATTGTGAATCCTTGCCTGAGGGTGACCCTTGAAGAAGTCTTCATGCCAGACTCTTTTTCTATTGATTGTAGTTTTGATTCGGTTGTGTTGCTTTTTGCTTGGCTTATTCTGTAAATTAATTTAGATTCAATTGTATTTTAGATGCAAGTGCATTTGCTCTCACTAAATATGATGATTGATTTCTAAAAATTGTAAAGTTTAAACCTGTTTGAATCCAAAATAATTTTAAGTTTCGATTCAAATTTTAGTTTCGTTTTTGTTTCGTTTACATAATTTTACTAATTATATTAATTTAGATTTGTTTCATTAATAGGTTCCATTTTATTTACTTTTCATTTTTGTGAACTTTTAGCTTTTAATTCGGATTTCGACCTAATTAGATTCGATTAAAGTTTGGTTGACTTAGGAAATGTGTTTTAATTTGTGCACTGCTTAGTAATCAATTGTCAAAAATGCAAAAGAGAGATTAACAAATAAAAAAATAAAAATTTAACTATTATAAATTCGGCATCCATTACTAGTTTGAAAGTAAACTTATACTTTACACCATAAATTTAATAGGCATTATTTTCCGAGGTGTAAGCAAACAAAAACAGTAAATAAAAAATCTTGGAAAATTTGAATAAAATTTTCAACTTCTCAAAGAAGTGTCAACATTTGTTAGGAAAAATAAAAACTCGAAGTGACATTTTTATTCTAGTTTACAAAGTTTGAAAAGATTATATTTTTGTTTGTTTATACCAGGTATGAAATTTAAGCCAAAAATTTGTGAAGAAAAACTTTTTAGAAAACACACCAGCATCTTATACTTAATTCAATATTTTTTCAAAGTTGTGACTTTTTTTTTCTTTCGTCGTTATAAACTGCTGACTACACTTTCTTTTTTTCCCTCTTTTTTGACATTTTGACATTGATTGATTTAGAGAGGTTCTTTTTTTAGTAACATAATTCAACATCAAAAAACGACTCTACTATCCGTAAAGCGAGGCAAGCTTTCACAACAGATTTAGAGAAACTAGGTGAAAGCAATTTTTATATCTGACGTTTCGAAATAGTTAATGATAAATTGAATCTTTCTGACTTTGGCAAATAATTAAATTCTTGCTAATGATTATTTTATTATACTTTTACGTCTCGCTCAAAACTGAAATTATACCCAAGCGCTTAATTATTTTTTCCTAACGTCTGAATGACGTAACTACTAAAAAAATAGTAATGATTTTTCTCACATTATTGTTCTCTATAGAAAATTCCATTAACTCAAATAAAGGCCTGTAAATGTTAAAGAAAGTATGTGCACAGCCTCTGGTAATAGTTAAGGGACAAAATAAATATTATAGTTTAAAATTATTTTCTTTGTTCTGAAATAATCATGCGACTTGCTTTAATCTCAGGCATTTAATTAAATTTTCACAAATCGACAAACCTTTTTTTTGCGTTTTTCTTAATTAATTTTAATAAAAAGCTATTTAAATGATTTATGAATTTTTGACATTGTATTTCTGTCATTATATAGTAGTATACAATAAGAAAACCTATTAAAACGGAAGAGTACTGTTTTTTTTATTTAACACTTCTAACAAATATATTTAAAATTATTTATAACTGTAAAAAACAGAGTCTTTATTTTATTAAATAGAAGTTATATGTATTACAGAATATTTACATGATGGTTCAAAAGTTCTAAACAACTTTAAATTGATGAGTTTACACAATGAGAATCGGGACACAATTGTATTCTCATTCTAATGATTCAGAACTTATTGACTTAACAATTTCAATTCAAACTACCAGATGATATAACTTATGATAATGTATGGGACATAAAATTATGACTTCAAAATCTTCGATTATTTTTTCTCAGTTCATCAACTTTTAATAGAGGTTTAAATCTTTTATTAGTCAGCTGAATTAATTAAGTAATTCTGTTACAATATGATTTTATTGACTGCTTAATGTTCGGAGGTGAAAATCCCTCAACCTCAATATTTCACATGTAGACAATCCTTTATTAAGAAGGGTAATGATGGCGGTAAGGTCCCGGCTATGGTACCTGAGTGTTTCAGGTTCGAGACCCGACTCCACCAACGAACTGTCGTATAATTCTGTGGTGCACGTTAAATCCATCGGAACCAAAAGTCCTGCCGCTGGTTTGATGCTGAAGTTTGGAAAGAGAATGCAAGCTCAAAAGTCGTCCTCATCATCTGAACGGAACTAAATGTATGAGATCAACCCCAAAATAAACCTGGTATTGCTTTAAAATGAGGCATTAATTTAACTAAATTAAACTGAAAAACCAATTTAGAAGCGTTAACTTTCACATCATTTATCACAATTTCTATGATTTTTAATGTCATTTCAATTGGAAGTACTACTTAGAGATAAAACGCAGAAACCATATTGTTTAAATCTATAAAGCAATTCAAATGCTGTTCTATGATATAAAAACATACAATTTCTGATGAATGTTATCAATTGAAATGCTGCTTAGTTTTGTAAAGTGCACAGTTTTAACTTTCGAATTAAATATAAATTGGTTCTCCTAGAGAAAAATACATTGTCTTTTGTTAACCTTACTCCTTTCAAAATTGTATCCTCTGTAATATATTATTACAAAGTTTTAAAGATGTAACTTACATTTGAAGTCGTGTACCCATACATGGAAAATGCTATGCCGTGTTTGATAGTCTTTCTGATATAAGAATCTTTTTAATTAGATATACAAATTACATTGAATATGTAACGGCATATTAGTCTTCCGGCCACGAGACGACTACACAAGCTAAAAAACTGCAAAGTTCAGTGATAAATCAATTTTAATATTTTCTGCTAATTCAATATAATAATTTTTGGCAGTTAACTGTAGTAATAGATCTGCTGTAAATTACGATGGCGCGAGATTGATTCTGGTGTTGCTGTGGTAACCTGTAAGATACTGGAGTCAGCAATTTTTTAAAAAATAAAAAAAATCCTAGTGTAATTACGAAGATATGTCTTGAAATAAGAATTTCAATATTAATGAGCTATTTAAAACAGTAACGGTCTTGAACAAATACATTCTTTGTCTTTTTGTAACAGAAAAAAAAATTAACACGACACACTGAACAATATGATTACAGTTATTGAAATATATAGAGCAAAATATTAATTGTAAGAATAATATAATAATTTTTTCTCTGCCAATTGTATTTGTTTTTTATTATGTATTATTATAAAGAGAATTCTGCAAAACCAAAATGATCTGCATTCTGAAATAATACCTTAAAGTTTTATAAAAACTATTCCCACTCATTTTCTAATAAAATAAAATTTAAAAAATGACGCCAAGTTTCATCACATTTTATCATATTACAAGCTATATTTGACAACTAGCCTGTTAGCTAGCAATAATGCCCCTTAAAAATTTCAAATAAATCTTTTATGTAAATTCGTTTTTTTTTAAATAAATTTTTGGGTCAAAATGTGGTTAGGATTCAAATTTCGACAATAATATAATTCATTCATACTACTATGTAGAGGAAAACATTGATAAACCTAATTTTCCTCCTTGATGATGCCAGTTTGCCTAATTTTTTTAAGAAAGATAAAAAAGATAAGAAAGATAAGTTTTAAGTACGAAATAAGTTATTGAAATACAAAGTTAATTTTTAAAAAAAATATTCATTGCAAATAGGTATTTAATTTATAAGTAAAAATATTAGTATAATCAGAAAGATAATCTTTTGAACTATTATCAGTGTTACCATTAATAAAAGCCGTAATTTTACTTAACTTTTAATTAAGTTTTGAATTAACCAGCGGGTGACCGAGCTCCGCTCGGAGAAAACAGGTATCGAAGCTAACTCGAAGATTTAAATTTTCAATTGTGATTTATCAAAACAATACATACCATAAGAAAATTTGTGAAACCATTGGTGAAAAGATAACGGGTTAAAGTGCACCATTGTAAACTATTCTAAACAAAGTTAGAGTTTGGAAAGGGAACTATTCTATACAAAGGTAAAGTAAAGGTAAAGATTGAAGTGTGTTGAAGTTCAATATTTTTGACAAATTTATTTAGAAAAACCAAACATATATACATACATAAGAAACATATTATAAACCTATAACAGCATAAACATAAAACTTTATTAGTTCGCCATATTGGCTATAGATGGCAGCACGTTACCACTTGAAAATTTAAGTAGCCATTATGGCGAACTAATTAAGTTTGAAAATATCCTATCTGTAACTCCGAACTGCTCGACCGTAGCGCTTCAAAACCGGCGCCAATCAATTCCTCGTGGCTAAAAACCCCAGACCCCCAAGTTTACCGGAGTTTATTAATTCTGGGGCGATTTTCGACTTGGCAACCATTCCTCGTATTATAGTATTAGATAATTCAAACAAATAGCAGCAAAGTTAGCATTTACGTCATCCATAATATACATTTGACAAAGAGGATAGCTGCAAGTCAGCAGAGCACAATACATACATACACATTTTTATTATAAGTCTAGATTAATAAGTTTCGATAACAGTTTCTTTCAGGGAATACAAAAAGCATTAATTACTAATAGATAAATAACCATGGTAAGTGATAATGTTAAAAATAATAGAACATTTTCAGAAGATATAGTTGAGGGAAAAAATTACCTTAAAAGCAAGTCATCAATCTACTTTCATTACAGAAATTGGAAGGCTTTCTAATCGTATAGACATTAATAAATTACTTGAGAGTAAATGTATGCTGTAATGTAGGAAAAAAATTAACTGCTTTTTCTGTTTTGAAGATTTCTTTTTCCCAAGAGTAACTCCTAAAAGAAATACTTTCCTTTACTGTCTTAAAGAAGCTTTCTGAAAGTTTTATTCACGTAAAGCAATTTTTAGCATTAGACATCAATTTTAGTTTTGATGAAAGCATTTTTCTTCAAGTTCATAGTCCTTTTTTTACTACGATTCTTTCTTGATTTCCCAAAAGTATTAATTCAGCAAATTTTTATTCGATTGATACTCTAGTAAATTTCTACGATTAACAGGCAATTTTTAAGATTCTTTGCTGGTATATGATTAGTGTATATTATTGTAAATTGTTTCCTCCATTAATTAAATTTCCCAAAATAATCAAGCCATATTTTTATGATGATAAAACGACACTCAGATATTACATCAGGCAATTATATTTTCAATATCTATCTTTGTTAAAACACGTTTCTTTGTTAGCAATATCTTATAAATTACATGGTAAGTAACTGTTACACGGTAGTAACTTACTGTAACTAAATAAATAAACTATATATTTTTTATATTTTTCGAATAATGAAAGCAGCTGAATTTTTTTTTTAAATCCCATACCATCTGTCAAAAGTGTAAGGTAAAATACAAGGAAAAAGAATGGCAGTGATTAAAATTAAATTGGTAATAAATTGTTGTGTTTAAAATTTTCATTATTTTCTGTATAAATAAATCACATAGACTGAAAATATATAGTTTTAACATGTATTTAATAAATACCAAATGTTATTAATATAATATTAGACAATGAATAATCTGGGTTCTAGACATGAAAAGAAGTTTCATGGTGGTGTGAATGAATGCGTTTTTAGCATAAAACCAACTAATTAATTATTACTGTAAATTTAACTTCATTATAAATAACACAGACTCTAAATTTCATTAATATACAAATTTATGAAATATTTAATGTTAAAATAAAAATTGATGAAAAATGACTGAGTTAAATAGAAGAAATTATTCATTCTGTCTTAATGAAAATAAATTTATTATTAACACAATTTTGAAAGAATTGTGGTATTTATTCTGATGTACTTATTAAAACTGTCTTAATGTTTAAAGTTTAATTTAGATGTTTTGAAATTAGATCGAACTTCTATTATTATCAAATAAAAATATATTAATGTCATAGTTTCAAATTATTTCCAAATTTTGAAATACCATAACAGAGAAACATTATTTTTGTTTTATTATAATTTTTGAAATATACTTTTAAAAAAGTATATAAGATTTTGTTATTTGAAACAGTATACGAACTTTCTATAGCATCACTTAGAAATCCATTTTAAAAGGCGCTACCAATTGTAAACCGTGAAAAATGTTTTAAATTGTCAAGATATTAATTATCCATTAACATTTTTTAAGAAAATTAATACTTACTGAATAAAATGTTCATAAAGAGAACCATTCAAATAAATTTTAAAAAAAATATCAAAGATATACAGCAACCTTTAAACATAGTAACAGTAATAGTTATCCTATTTCTACTGACCACAAAATTAGATTTATGTTCGATTCTTTTTTAAATTTTCACTTCTGTCAGGTACAGATGCTGAAATTTTGGTATGAAAGTTCTGTATGACCATCAAAAGACACTCTATCAAGCCATTTCTAGTTATTTGGTTTCCCAACACGCGATGTCTGTGACATCTTCAAAACCCCTTTTGTAAATCTACAGAGTAAAGGAGGTCTACGCCTCCTTATTTTACGGCAGAAGTTCGAATAAAAGTTCTCCAAACCTGAGTGAAATATATTCCTTTCTATTTTTCTCTTGATATAAAAAAGAGGCATGTCCTCTTCTGCCTTTTAGAACTTTTGGAAGGATGTTGAGAAGGACATTTCTTTAAAAAGAGACTATATGGCAATTTTTCTCCCATAAAAGTCTAAAAGTATCGTAGTTTGGAATTCACAGCCACATTGGAATAAGTCAAGTTTGGAAAAAATTGACTTCAATGCGGATGTATTATTTTCTTTCTTTTGATTACACATTCCAAAATTATGAATTGGTACAAAAAGCACTCTCTTGCAGCATTGCTTGCAAACTGAAAAATTATTTCAATTTTTATTAAATGTATAAAATATATGATATTTTATAAAATAATTTCTACGAGCTCCAATTTTCAGTGCTTTTTAAAACAGAAACATTATCTTTATCCATTAAAACAGAAATAACTATTTAATTTACTGGCAAAAAAGCTTATTTACTGTATGTATTTGAAGAAAAAGATTAGTATCACTATCAATAATAATGATGAATGTCTGTGAGTTTGTATGTGTGTATTAAAGTTCCACAGTTTAATTTAGTTACATTAACATCTCGTTGTAAAGCAATATCGGGCTATTTGGGAACGGACCTCGGTATTTTGAACAGCAACCAGAAGAGGACAACACCACAGCTGGAAATCCCTTTTGAGCATGAAACCACATCACACCAGAGGGAGGATGTTTGGCCTTGGTGTGGTATAGTGTCCAAGAGGGGTCGAAGGGGAAACGCATCTTCGTGGCTATGGAGGAGTGTGGTCCTCCAGTGGGTCGGAAGTCTGATTTATGACCAAATCTATGAAATGGCTGGTCGCGTAACCCCGGCTTTAAGAGGACCATGCCAGATCATCCATATCTGACCGTAGTTTAAAATTACGAGGTTCGTCCCCAAATACTCCTAGTGTTGCTTGACAAAGAGACATTAAAGTTCCACAGATAGAACATGCTCAGAAGTTGGAGTGTGTTCGTTTGAATTATCCCTTGAGGATTAATTAATATTTTAATTAATAAAATATTCTTATCACCAAGTTCCGAAATTATCTTTTCAAATATATCAATTTGAAAAATAGAATGCTGCAAATTAGTTTGTTACATATTAAGCAAATATAGGTATCATCATAGGTTTATAATTTATTTTTCTTTGTTGTTACAATTTTATTCTAGATTTTTTCCATTGATTTCTGTGCATATAACTATAATTTAACTTTCTAATCAAAAAACGATGACAATTTTCAAAGTCTATTTGTTTTTGGAAGGTTTCAGAAAGAAAAACCCGTATTAACTTAATGACTTCCTGTTCACAAAATACAATTTTAGGAGATTTAATAGAAAATTCAAAAGATGCATAGAACAATCAGCAGAGATATGTTGAGCTTTTACAATAATCCGTGTCACATACCTTTCAAATATTTGAAGTTTAAAAATCATTTGCTAAGAAATCCATTAAAATGCCGAATTGTGATTCTACTCATTCATCATTCCCAGGAAATCAGCTAGTCTCCAAAGGCGGTTAATTTAAAATGTAATCCATACGTTATTAACCTGTTTAAAAATATAAAACGTATCACAACGGCTTAAGCTATATTATGTAAATATCATATCCAAAACTATAATAATGTATATAATATTAGCTCTCGACATATTACCCACTCATGTTAAGGCATTTTTAGAATATATATATTTAATATTTTATTGCAAAACATAGCATAATAATTTTATGATATACACTACGCCTCATTACAAAAAAATTATTTTTAATTTAAATAAGAGTGTTAGTGTAGTCACTTTTTCGCACTTCACCGGTTTTTGAAAACTTATATGTTGTAAACAGCGTTCTGCCGAAAGCTATTATGTTCTCCAAATTATTAATCCTTTTTAAATAATTATTCATAATCTAACTAAACATAAGGACTACATTCTGAAGGTGAATAAAATAATAGCATTCAGCTTTAATGTTTAGAATCAATAATAATGACAAAATTAATATTTTCTGTGTTTGAGAACGTTGTTTTTAATTAATAAAATTTTTCTTATGTTGTTAATTGTCAAGGTACCTTCACTAAAACTTTTCATTTTTTACAATGTTTATGCATTGAATTTGAAAAAATAAAGTTTAAAGAGCCAGGATTTCTAATGTTTACAAACCCTTTATGCATTTACGTTTTATTAATATAATGTTGCTAATAATGGAAATACGCAATATTGATATTTGCATAAAATTATTTTATCAAATATGAAAATTTTGATTGCATAGCATGTGTTATTTAGCAATTAGTAATCAATTCTCTACTACGCCTCTACTCTTTTTATCTTTTAAAATATATAATGCATTCTTGAATAAAGCATCCCGATGTACATAACTTGTTTCTTTAGAATCTTTAGCTTATTAAAGCATTACAGAAAAAGTTATTGAACATCGGCTGTTATAGTTTTCACTTTTTACCATTTATTAGAATACATTTTTACCCTGTGAGAACAACAACAAAAAAATGTTTTGGTTTAAAGTCTTTGAAACCTCAAAATGTGTAGGAAAAAAATTTAAGTCACAAAAGGTGTAAGCAGCAATTGGCGATTTATTGATTTTGTGGCATCCATTTTTTTGAGTTATTAGAAAACAACGCAGATGGTTGTTACATTTGGCAATTTATCGCCAGCTAAAATTCCACCTGGTTTCTAAATTATTCCTTATTTGAATTCTTACAAATTTTCTTTAACTCGTTAATGACTTAAATTAATGAAGAGAAATTATGACATAAAAAGCAATAATGTTCTCACATAGTTGCTTGAAATTTGCGGTCGAAGATTTCATTTCATGTTTTTTTATAAATTATTATTTAATTTTTCATGATTGAAAAAATTTGAGATCGAAGATTTTTTTATGTTTTTTTTTTAAATTTTTCTTTAATTTTTTTCCTGATTAAAAAGATTTTATATCCAATTTCTTTTCCTCATAAAAACTTAATGTTTTATAACATTCATCGTATGCACGTGTATTCTAAAAAACACAATAAAATTTCAAAATTTCCATGCACTGATTTAAACACACAGACTAACTTTAATTAAAATTTTGCATACAATCAAGGTACCATCTATTGATGGATTGAAGAAATTATTGAGAATCGGTTTCATAATAAGTTTGCTAAATAATTTTAAAATATATCAATCAATAAAAAGAAGATAATAATTTTAAATTAAACTTTTACAAAGTATGTTTTTGTTAGATAAAAATAATAGAAAATTGTTAAAACTGGAATTATGGAATACTTTAAAAAAATCAGGTAATTTAACTCTTGGTAATTTCTTTTGTAATTAAAATAATAATTCTATTATTATTTTTTTTTAAATATAATCATTTCTTTTGTTTTGAATTCCGAATTTTTGCTAAAAAATTATTAATGAAGTGAATGTTTACTTTGGTTATCTTTTTTTTTTTCACAATTATTTGTAAATTTATAAAATGGTAAAAATATTAAATTCGAAATTTCTTTGAGAAAAAAAAATTACTTCTATAAATAAATCAATATGCCTGTAAATTAAAATTCTTTTTTTACAATAATTAAAATACCTTAAAATACTTTTTTTGTGCAGAAAAACAAAATATGACCGAAAATGGAATAGTTTCGAAATTCTGACCAGTAGTTTTCCTCTCAAATATTTATATCTTAATCCTCATTCTCCCCTGTTTATTTTTTCCACTAAAATAATTAATAAAAACCGAAGGAAAAGTAAAATTTCATTGTAAAAGTAGAAAATTGCTTTTGGACTGAAGAAATCAGGACTAGTAATCATTGAAATTTGCTACACTTATTTTAGAAAATCAACGAAAGTCGACAAGATTTCTTTCCGCTTATTCTGAAACTAATCAATTGTAAAAATTCATTTGCAAAGAGCTTTTTTATTTTCATATCTCTTAATATCTCCAAAAAGATCAATTTATTGTTATAAATCATTAAGTTTTTTCAAGGAAACTATCTATATTTTTTATCGTGCTAATGAAAATTCGTTGTTGTAAAAATTAAAAGCGGAGGAAAATGGAAATTTCTGTTTCAATTTATTCGCTTTATTTGATATAGAAAATGTGTTTTAATATTTCCAGAAAAGCGCCATTTTAATCGGAAAATTAACACATAAGGAATATGGTTTTTTTTTCTTCTAAAAAATATAATACTGATTATGCTTTAAGAAATTCATACAGAAAAGTTAAATTTTATCATAAATAAAAATTCATGTTCTTACCGTCTTTAGATTTTTTCCGGTTACATTTCCCCTCCTAAGATTGATTTTAATCTTGATTCGTCTGTAACTTTAGATTAAAAGCCTTAAAAAAAGCTTCAGTACTAAAAATAATCAGTGATAGAATTGAACTTTAAAGAATTTTTGGACATTTTTCATCTTCTTTTCCAAAATAAATTAATTTATCCCTCCAATTCGTTACGTATTTCGTACAAAAAAATTTGTTCTGCTAATCGGCCATAGAAAGTCCCATTTTTAAATCTGTTGCTCTTTTTCCATTCGTTATTTCGAAAATATTGAGATAAACCACTGTTGACTTCAAGTTCGTTTTATTCAGAAATATGGGAATGCCAATGCACCGGTCCTATTTCTTTTGGCAGACTATGTGTAAAGGTAGAAAGTTATTCCTTTATAAATATTTATCTTGTTTTTCACAGAATTTCGGATAAATATATCTATATATATATATATATATATATTTCTGGGCTCCCCGACGTCTTATAAAAATATGATTACGCGCAAATTATTTAAAGGAATAGCTAGAAATTTATAATTTATATAACCATATTTTTATAACTAGAATTTTATTGTAATGCTACTCACCTCAATAAATGTCCTAAAATTTTTATAAAGAAATTGTTGCAGATGCCGTATAATCTTTAAATTTTGTAACATAATTATTCATTATTTATTTATGAAAATATAAAATATACAATATTATCAATGAAAACTATTTGTATAACCTTGCAACATGGAAAAAATTATTTCAAACAATTAAAATCTTAATTGCCTGTAATTCTCAAATAAAGGTAGTAATAGTTAGCTCATCAAGCGACATTTATACTTCAAATACAATTAACACTATACTTCAAGTTATGCACACACGTAATGTCTAAATTAACCATTTAAAAATTAAGAAAATTAGACTATATTAGAAAATACATTTAACATCTCTAGAATATGACTGCTAGCTAATACAAGAAGACTGCAACAAAGAGAAAAAAATCAACTACCATATTCGTATAAACTTTACTCAAATGTAAATAAATACCTCGCCCACAAACACATGGCAAGATCTCCATAAATTATTAGCTATTTGACCAACAAGGGGAAAAAACAGATATGCTTCACTAACGCGATTTTTCACTTACAGCTGATAATTTCAATTAGTAAAGAATCTCAGGTCATAGGTATGCAGAGGTAACTACTGACTCCGAAACTACTTTAAAAAATATATATCAAGTATGAATAACTTTTCTTTCACAGATTTTATTTGAAAAAATGTGTCTGTTGCAGGCAGCTTTCATTCAGCAAATTTATAAGTGCATCTAAATTTTTTTTGTTGCTTGCTGAAAAAATAAATAAATTGAGAGCATGAAAAAGAACCCATTTTTTGTTTGCAAGAGGGATATTAACTAGAGACCTGGCATCTACAGGTATTTATTAAAGTTAGAATATTATTTTAGAGCCTTTAGTTTTGATCAGTAACCACTGTCCGTTTAGAAATATTTTTTAAGGGATGTTAAAATACCAATTGCCGAATGAAACTTAAGAAATTCAGTTTTCAAAATATAGTATTACATAATTCTTTCAGTTAAGTTAAACAAGAATTGTTTTTATTGCAAATTCTTCCATTTTTATATTAAAAGCTTTCATTTCAAACTGCATATTTATTTAGATATGGGCCTCTAAATAATTTATTGCAATTTTTAATTAAAATAATTTAATCGTAATATTGAACTATGTTTAGATGATGGAGTTTTGAATTTCAAATTCTTACTTTTTGCTTTGAAATCAGGGAAAAAAATCGATATTTAATCATGGGGTTCATGCTGATTGGTTATGTATACTTTAAAGAAGTTCAGTGAGTGATAAAAATTGACGAATCTGGTAATGGATTGTAATGACTCAGACTGTAGGGGGAGGGAATTTTAATTATTTTGGAAATTGAGGCTGCAGATGTGCAAGTAAACTACAGTCTCAATTATCTAGAGGGCATAAACTTCCAAAAGTGTTTTAAAAATTAAAAATCCATCCTGTGGTTGGTACTGGCAAAGCTTAACACTGATTTTCCAACTAGGCAATGTATAATTTAAAAAATTATTTTTTTTCCTATTTAAAATATAATTTCCTATATAAAAATTAAAAATCCCTCTTTGGTACTGGCAAAGTTTAAAACTAATTTTCCAATCAGACAATATATAATAAAAAAATTGCTTTTTTCTATTTAAAATATAATGTCGTATAGAAAAATATTTTTTATCAAATATCTAGAAGTTATGAACTATCATATGAAAAAAAAAAATTGGCTAGATCACTGACTCAGTTGTTTTCTTTATTATTATACATAAATATTTATGTTGTCATGTACTATCCAATATTTTGTTGAATTATATACATTTTATATGTGATAATATCATAAAACATGTAAAATCCCAAATTGTTTGAGAACGGAAATCAATTGAAATCTTTTCACAGATCTTTAAGCAAGTACAGGGAACAGTGTTTTGCTTGCAAAAACCTTCCATTTAACAAGTTAGGAAAATAGTGCTAGGGACACAAAAGTTACACATTTAAGTCTTGGCCAAACGTTGATTCTTCTAACAAAAAAAAAACCCATCTTGAAAGCCGAAACAAGGTAGGTAAATATCTGCTCGAGATTCTTCCGACTTCTTTCACTTTCGAACAAATGTTGATCTTCGAGAACTATCAAAACGGACAAAATTTTTAAAATTGACTTTCTCTTAACTTTAGAAACACTAGACTCCTGTTTATGTAATTTTTTTAAATGGAAATATTTTAATTCATATGCTAAATACCAGTTAGGTAAGGAAAAGTTCAGAGACTACTTTTAAGAATTAGAGAATTTTATTTAAATCGAACATTAAAAAACATTTTTTCAAGCTTATTTCTTAAAAAAAAATTTTTTAATTTCCTTGAGGTTAGGAAATGAGTATATATAGTTTAATTTCTATTACATTGATGTATAATTGATATTTATTAGAATTATAATAATTTTAATAAGAATTTAAATAAGTTAAAAATTTATCGAAATATTTCAACGTTTTTCTGCAATAACTTTCGAAAATATTATAGCATAAAATTGATTTTTACATATCAAAATAATAAATTCTCTTTTTAGTGATACTAATATTTTAACAGGTTTAATTTGCATTTTTAATGATTTTTTAAAAAATAATTTTATTACTTTTTTTAACAATAAAAATAAAACTGATGTTGCACACGCGCATCATGAGTGAATTGGAAAAAACTATCTTTTCATGCTGCCACCTGATAGGCAAAAACTGAAATTAAAAAATAAACAATAAATGCAAATTAAACATATAAAAGAGTTATTTTCAGTACGTATCTGTATGAAATAAAATAAATAAAAAATATATTTTTTATAAAAAAAAATGTAAAGAAAATTTTATGATTTTTACAGTATTATTGGTGAAATGTCAGCTTAGGATAAATTTTTTTCAATTCAGAGCCCTACGACTAATTTATAAAACTTTAATAATAGAAATACATCTATAAAAAGGTCTAAATGAAACAAATAGTTACATATTATGTAACATGAGTCTATAAATGTTTTAATAAAGGGAAAAAGTTTAGCTCTTATCTAGATCCTAAACTCTGTGAATCATATTTAACAAGATATTTTTCATACACTAATATTGTTAATAGAAAGAGATAAACTTCAATCAACTGAGTCAGTCTTTAAAACTGAGTGATTTGTGAATGTTTTAATATTACTATTCAATAAAAGAGGGGAATCTGAGAAGTGTTTGTACAATAATCTTTAGAAATTATAAAAACTATGAAAATTATTCTGTAGTACACACAAGATTCAAATACCGATGGATTATGTTTTCAATATTGACAATGGATAGATTCAGTAAAAAATGTTTTTATATTAATTGAAGCTTTAATCATCTCCACTTTAATTTAATAAAAAAAATTTCGGGAGCTAACAGATAATTAGAGAGACATATTGTATATTACAGATTTAAGGCCTTTATCAATGCATGAATGAATTATATGACTATCAAATTTTGAACCTTAATAATATTTTGCTGAAGTAGCTATTAAAAGGCAAATTACATTAAGTATTTAATTGACAATGATGTTACATAAATTATTTAACTGATCATTTTAAAGAGTATTAAGATTGGTGAATCGGCTGGCTGCCAAATGCAGCCAGTAAGATATGAACACTGGTTTATAATATTGAATGCAATTTTGAAAATAAAAAAATAACACCATGAAAATAATTTGTTTGTTTTTAGAAATATTATCACATTTAGAAGAAACAATAGTTATATTTTGGAATCAACTTCACAATTTTACACTTTTGTTAGATGATGAAGAGACAAGTGATAGAATGTTGAATCAACGGCTTCAGATTTAGCATGACTCTACAGAATCTTGGTGACGGGTTTTCCATTTGGAATCCTCCGCTATGAAGTTGAGATCTAATCATCTTATACCGTGATCTTTGTATGAGATGGGAAAACTATTAAAAAGGCATGAAATTAAAACGCAAAAAAGGAAGTGAAGTTCATGATGGCACAGATGAATTTCACTTCCTTTTTCTTTCTGAATTCATGAGAAAGATAAATATTTCTAAAGTATAATTCGTTAATACAATTCAAGGAATTCTTGCCTAACCCAAGAACTACAATTTTATATGGGGTAACCCTTATTATAAAGTATGGGAGAAAGATTTTGGGAGACCAATCTTACTGGTTTTATTTAACATATCGGAAATGCTTAATTTTTAAGAGATTTTCTATTTAAATATTTGAAAAAGATCTTTTCATGACTCAAAAGGACAGCATCCTTTCTTATAAACGGACCTCAAGAACTTTTAGTAAGATAGGTAAGTATCCACTGAAGATCCTTTCTATTTCTTTCTCCTCTCAAACAACTTTTAGTCTCTTGAGAAACACATAGAATAGCAGATTTTAAAATTCTTTGTATGAAAAGAAAATACTTTAAGTTTTCTTGAGAATGCCTTTCATCAGTTGCAAAAATTTAAGAGGTTACTTTTAGAAAGATGAGAAAAATTATCAAAATTGTGCATGGCTGCTACTGTGAAAACTTTGCATAATATTTCTTTTAACTGTTGCCGTTTAGATATTTAACTTTTTGAAAGATGAAAATCTGAAAACATTTCTGAATACTTAGTTTTAGAAAACTTCACTTCATGGATTATTAAAAAATTGCTGTAAATTGAAATAAATCATTTGGATACTTACAATAGTCGAAATATATTTAAGAAAACATTTTTTTGGTACTAGACGTTTATAAAAAATTTATTATAAGATTAAATATCTCAAAACAAATATTTTCAATAAATCCGTTTGTTAAAATGTTTTCAATTTATATATATATAAGTTTTTCTACAGAACTAATGGGCATACATTGAAACTTCTTACAGGCATCAATTTCTTGAATACATTAAAGATCATATAACAATCAAAGAGATTTTCATAGATAAGATAAAGATAAAGAGATAAAGATCATATAATAATGAATACATAAAGATGAATATAATTCTCTTTTGTTGATTTACCGTTACAGATTAGGAAATAATTCACGTACTGCTGATATTTAATAATACAAACCGCCTACCTAGCCTAGGGGTAGCGTGTTCTCCCATGATCTGGGAGTCTCGGTTTGTTGTCCTGGTTGTTCTCTACCCTATACTTTGTGTGAAAGAACCCCCCCCCCTTCTTGTAAAAAACGGGCTGTGCATAAGAATGTGTGTGCCATCCTTATATGAGCTACAAGTTAGGTTTCTGACTTCGGTTGCTCAAGTTCTTTTCCCTCAGAAGTTACAGCATACTCAGTTTAAATAGCTGACAGTTAGTCAGTTAGGTTGTAAAGTGCTATAAATAACAACAATAATTTAATATTATGAAATATTAATTCATTATCTGAAATCATTGCAATAAAATGTGGCATTATTATTAAATAAAATTAAAAAGCTAACAATATGCATAACTCTCAGATGAAATAAAAATAATTTATCCGGTACATTTTAAATTTTAAATTTCAAAATTGATGTAGCTTCTTATTGGACCATTTTATCACAAAATTATTATGTTCTCTAAAGTTTCAAGGAAGCAAATAAATCCTCCCCCCGCCCTTGCCATCTGTTTAAATAATCAAAAGTCAGAAAATAGTATTTTGTTTAAAGAGGTCTTCTATTTAAATCATTGGAAAAGAGTGGTTCGTAATACAAAAGCGCAACATCTGCTTCTCGGCCAAATGTTGATTCAGTTAAAAGAAGTTTCTCACGAAGTTGCCATCGTAGGTAAATACCTGCTTTGCACTTCTTTTCCTTTTCAAACAACTGTTGGTCTTTGGGGAACAAGTAGATTTTCGCTTAGTTTGAGGAAAACTTTATTTATTTTTTCACGTCATTTTATAAAATGCAAGTGTTTAACCTTTCTGTTGATTCCTTTTATCTCAACTAATGTTTAAAAGGTACTCCGAGAAGAATCAGAAATGTTTAAAAGAATGAAGTAAAAAATTCCTTTGGGACCCAGGGTGTATGTGTTTAATTTTGTTAACTTTAACAGATAGAATTTGATTTTCCAAAATTAAATATTTATAGATGTGAGGGGAATTTTCAAATTGAGTTCCTGTTCTATTGATTTTGGATTGCATATTTATGACTGTTTAAATGTTTGGTAACATTAAATGCTAATAAATTTAAGCTTGTTAATTCATTAACTATCACTTATGATTATCGCTATTTTTGGTAATATTAAATTTTCATTAGCTTAAGACCTATCGTTTATAA
>JAPMOQ010045764.1:108041-125894 GCA_026543055.1 Argiope trifasciata | reverse complement strand
CCAACTTTTTCATCTTCATTAAGAAAATAGCACTCTTCGACTGATTAAGAAAAGACTATAACTGTCTTTAAAATATTTATTTAACAGGGAACGTATTTCCCAACTTTAGTATAATTTAAGTTGTATTTATCAATATTTACAATAATCTGCATGAAATCTGAATTAAGTTTTCAAAGCTTAAAATACTATATTTAATATTTTAAATTCATTATATAAAAGGAGACTAGGCAGTTCAAGATTATTTTCCACTAAAAAAAAATTGTGCAAAGATTTAATATTGAGTGTCATAACACCTAAACTTGTGGGTTAAAGAAAGAAAAATAACTATATCTTGTTATATATATATTTCTATTATACTGAAATTAATATATTATAAGTTGTATAGTATTATTAAAATAGAAATATATATATACACATAAGAGATCAAGATTAAATAGTTAGAAATTTATTCATTTTTCTATTTATTGCATGCCCTATTAAATATTTATATTTAAGTCACAAACTCTAAAAGCAGCACTGTTGTCTTTTTAAAATAATACTTTCAAATTAATCTTATGAAATAATTCTTCCTACTTTCATGAACAAATAAAGAATCAAAATATATTTAGAAATATGGGGGCAAATGAGCAGAAACAGCATACTTAGAAAATACTTTAAAAGATCTATAAGAAATGTTCTCACTCTGTAAAAAAGATCTTCTGAAACTTTACTAGTACTTAAAGAATATTCAGATCTAATGAGATTCTGATGTTATAGTTATTTTTGAAAGACTAGCTACAAAACCACAAGAAGATTAAATTCAAAAGATTGTAGTAAAATCAAAATTATACAATAAAAAAATCAAAAATTTAAAGTAATGCACAAAAGTAATTCTTTAAAAAAAATTACTTTTTATAATATAAAAAAATATCTATAGAAGTTAAATTTAAAACTATGATATCAGCTTAGCAAAACTAGAATTAATGCCCATCTTACCTTCATTTCTATTAGCCATCAATATTCTAGGCATCAATTTTTCTTGACAGTACGATTTAAATTGCTCTGCAATCATAATTTCTTCTTCAGTCAATTTACTTTGTAAGGATAAAGCATCTTTCCAATCAAAAGTTGCTGTAACAGAAATTAATCTATGGTCAGGAAAGTATAAAATTTATAATAGAAAAGAAAATAGATAAATAAACTTTATTCAAGTTAAACTAAATTAAAAATTAGTTATACATATATGCATTAAGCTCAACTATTTTCTTTCAATCCTTTTTAGAAACAACATTATTTAGTTGTAGGAAGGAATGAAGGTACGTTCTCCAGCGTATGCTCCAGATTCGCAGTTCTTAGCTTGTGCCGGGTTAACAAAAATCAACATTTCACGAATGCCACAAAAATTTAGTTGTAAATAATAATACAAATCTATATGTCAAAAATATTTAACAAGAGAAAATAGCATACACTTTCAACCAAAAATTGCTAAAAAGCACAGAATTAAAATATTCTTTTTTATAATAAGAGTATTAATATTTATCAACTACTTTTGATTTATTCAGCTGAAATGAAAGATTTTGACAATGGCAAAGTTATTTGACATTTGTACAAGAAATATTGACATATCAAAATACTATTAAGAATATTTGTATGTAAGAGGCAAGATACATTTTATTTCCAGGGTAAATTATCTCATAAAAAACCTTTGCATACATAATTTCAGAGAAATGGTCAAAACATCATAAAACACATTTGTAACACAGCTGATTAAAACGAATGGTGGCTTACCCTTGCTACCAGAAGATAAACTTCTTAAATTCAAATAAAGAGAATTGAAAGAAGAAACTTTGACGATATTTCGAAGAGACAGTAATGGATTCAAAGAAGCCATCGTAAAATTTACAGTTACACTAAAAAGTTATAACGTGAAAACAGCAATGACAAAATTACATAACATGAATTTAATTACGTCTCATGTTGTTTACAAAAAGCAGATCGCAGCGCTCGCTGATGAGCATATAGAAGCAGGATTAGCACTGCACTGACCATGAGCAGTGTTCATATTTTTGGCGAATTCTCGCTGCGATAAAACATGAAAAAATTGCAACCCTGCTGAATTTTTTTTTGTTTCGTTAAAAAATTTTTTTATTAATTTATAATCTTTTTGGGACAGCTTAGTTTTGAATAAATAGTTATTGAATTAATTTATTAATAAGGACTGCATGGCTATGTATTGTGATATTCGTCAAGGTATTTTGCAGTTTGGTATTTCAATGTCTTTACCTTGAAATATAAAAAGAAGTTATCAGTAAATTTAAGTATTATACAGAATAAATTTATGTTTTTCAATCATAAGAAACTATTCAAACTTTTAAATAAGATAAAATCAAAGCTAATTCTTCTGAATAAAGATATTCATAAAATGATCGCAATCATTACGAAACACGTAATGCTATTAATTTCAAACATGATTCACATTTGAAACTGATAAAGAATTCTTTCAATAATTGTATAAAAAGTAGTTTATATTAAAATCCGTCAATCATTTCGTATATTTGTAATGATTATACCTTTATAAGGTAACATGATGAAAGTTAAGGAGAATCTGGCATTGACTATTTTAATCTCTACTTGTTTTCTTCAACCAATATGCCGGATATTGGGGCGACTGAAACTGCGCAGGACTTGGAATTTGTACTAGTGATTTCTAATGAGTTTGATTATCTCCAATGGGAAAACTTTGTTTGAAAAGTGTTCTTTCATTTTTGTAATTTATGAATTTCACCAAAAAATAAAGCTTTTCCAACGTTAAACCACATTAAAATTATTTTATCTTGACGTGGCATTCGACTTATACCGAATATCAGTAATGTCTCGTCATGAAGGTGAGTGGAATTTGTTCTGAACATATTAAGGATAATGTCATGCATGAGATATTTGTTGTTAAATTTTGTGAATAATGCATCAGAAATGTTAAGCCTAATATTTTTTTGAATTCGAAATCCTTTTGTTTATCATCCCTTTAATCACAATGTATCCCAATACAGGTAATCGTTATTTGTTTTATTTGTAAATAATCGTACATGGGCATAGCATAGCAAACCAAATTATCGATATGGACCTTGAATAAGTTGAAAATAAACATTATCATTTTTCAAGTACCAGATTTCGCTTAATTTTAAAGTTTTAGGGTTTGTCACCTTATTTATAATTTTTTTTTCTTTTACGATCCCGTCCATAAATGTGTGGTGTTGTTATATGTCTATTTATAGTTGTAGTTTTATATGATTTATTGCAAATAAATAAAATAATGTTATATGTTTATGCTATTTACAAAGTAGTATCGAAATTATAACTTTTATATTGATTTTATTCAAGGGTCATTTTAACTGGACCGACCAAAGAATAATAACGTAGAGAATATTTATAAGTTTAAGTTAACTATTTTAAAGTGCCGAATATTTCGTATCTTCTTCTGATAGCCGTCATTTGGGCGTATGTATTCATCTCGAAATGTGGTATATATTAGAAATATGCGATATGTGACCGTCGCCCTAATTTCGAAATTTATCGGAAAATTTTCATTGAATTTTTTGCCCCTTACTTATGTTTACTTTCCTTATCAGAAATGAATGACTTTTTCGTGATTGTTTCTTACAAAATTTAGGCTTCGTTTTGTTTATCATTGACAGAGAGAAAGCTAAAGCTTGTTTCTATTTATACAACAGTTGGCTCTCTTTTTCTTCCATCTTATGACACAGCATATACTTCATTGTTCACTCTAAATGAAACCAAGTGGTAAAATAATTTATTAGCTTCTTTAAATGAAATATTTGTTTAAAAGTTTTTAATACTTGATCAACTTTATTAAGTTTTATTTAGAAAATATTTTCACTTACTTTTAGATGAAGCAGTTTTTTTTTAATGTCATATTTCAACAATATTTTCTTTTATAATTTAATTCATTTTATAGTGTTTTCTATTCCATAGATGAGTGAATTATTTAGTGCATGTATATTTTTATATTGGATATTTTTTTAATTTTTTGCTCTCCAATTATTAAAAAACAATAAAAAGTATCATGTTATGTATATTAGGTCAATATTTTTACAATAAATCTTGTCTCCATGATTTATAAATAACACTAAAAGTATTTACTAATTCAGAATATCAATTTTAAAAAAGTTATTAATGTTATAATATTGTTTTATTGAACTGATTTTAACTTTTATATATGTGGATATATTTTGTAGATGTATTTATATGTTCATTTTTTTAAAAGTTTTAATTATTATTAAAAGTGCATTAGAGTTAAATTATTGTGTATAGTATTTTTTTTTTTTTTTTTACAAATTCATTATATGTATATACCATTATATATTTCATTTGAGTGGAATTTGCTTTTAATAGAAAAGAATGATCTGATTTAAATGTTTAGTTTATGTATGGAGGAAATAAATTCTTAAACTGTCTTGAAAGAAGATTTGGGTGAAAGTCTACTTTTTATTTTATTTATTTGTTTGTATTAAAGTGTTACAATTAACATAAGGTTATCTTTTCTAATTTATATTATTATTTTCTTATATGAAACCTATTTTTCTAACATTACAAAAAAGATATAAGCTTTCACTTCTAAATCTAAAATAAAATGCTTTATTTATTTTTTGGAATGAAAGCAAATGTTAAGGTTAAAACATTTTGTAAGCCAAAAAGTGTGTTTGCTAGATGTTTTTGTGACTACTCATGCGCAGAGTCTAAGAAAAATATGAATTGTTTAGTATGAAGGTAATTTCATGGCCATGCAATTTGCATCCATTTCCTTCTTCAAAGCTATAAACATTTTTTTCGCTTAATTTTTGTTAAAAGAATGAAGTTAATCAAATGAGCTTATTAATGGGAGGAAATGAGTTTTTCTAATTTTAAATAGAATATATAAAACCATATGGTTTTTTGAAAATTTTCATAGGTCTTAATTTAAGTATTAGTTATGTGTATAATTTTTACTTAGAAGATGAAATGCATAAACAGCTGATGTATTGGATAAATAAATATCTGTGAAAAGAAAAGCAATAATATTAGTGTACAATTAATATTCATAAATACTTAAGCTATATATGTTTCATCTCTGTTGTGCATAATTTATCAAAATTTTTTTTCTAGATTATTGAAAAAAACCCAGAGATTTGTTTATTAGTTGTGCAACAGGCAATAAAAATTACTATTGGAAATTTTTGAATTATATTATTGAATTGTAATATTCAGTTATAATAAACATTTTAATTGATTGTTTTTCGTTAGTTTGCCTCTTAAGTTTACAATTATCTTTTTTTTTACTTGGGTTATATAAGTTATTTGAAGTTTTTGTTGTCTAGGGACATGCCAAGTTTTATGCCATTTGACATTTTTTATAAATTTATTATATGATTCAGTTATAAAGTTATGTATTAGTGAAAAATTTCAATAGTTTAAAATTGATGGTCATGGATGTTCTTTTGAGTAAAATATTTAAAAATGGATTTGACCTTTGTAATAGATAACTTTTGTAACTTAAATATTTGTGACTTATTTATTTATCTAAGCTTTTTCTTTTTACTGTCAAATGATCTGTTGAAATGTTTTCAATGTATAAAAAAGTTAATTTTAATATAGGCTTATGCTTCATTCTTTCCTATTGTGCACTGTTACAGATGTTAAATGTATAAATATTTCTATACTAATATGTGTAAAATTAATTGAAAAACAATATTTTTTGAGATAGTCTGGAAATTTCCAATTTTGTTTTACATTTCCATGTTTTATTATTAATAGTAAATTTTCCCAAGAAGATTTGTCCTTTATTTAGACATTTCTTTATGTTTTATGATTAACCAATTTTTAAAAATAAATATATCCAATTTGGGGGGGGGGGGGTGATATTAATGATACAAGTATCATAATTTTTTACTTTATTAAAAGTTGTCTTACCAAAATGTAGAAATTTTTAAATATTTTAATTTCAAATAATTTATTATTAAGTTTTACTTTATTTTTCTACTCATTTTGTTGTAACAGAGAAAGTTACATTTTTGAAACTTAATTAAAGATCTTCTTTATGTTATTTTTCTTACTGTATTTATTAGGCTCAAGTATTCTCCAAAATTTCTTGAGTATATTTTGCTTTTCTCCTTGAAATCTGCTGGTAATTTTTTAATGCTCTTTTAGCTCTTAGACATTCAGAGAATGTTATTGAAGTTTTGGCTTCAGTCACCCATTCACAAAGGCAAAAACTCTTAAATCAGTCTTAGAGATTGCTGTGCCAAGTATCAATTTTTTTTTAAGAAATAAATTTTTAATGTTTCATTTCTAAGCTATTAAATTCTATTTGTTGCGAGTTTTTTTAAAGAAATTCTGATAGTTATAAACCAGTGTGATAGAATTCTAGAATTTTTTCTTATTTTATAATGACCTTTAAAAAGTATAGTCCTTGCATTATGGATGGTTTATAAAAAATCTGATTGTTCTTTTGCCGTATTTTGGAAGTAAAGTCAATTTGCCCAATTAGACATTTAATAATTAAAATAAATATTTTGTAGATAGACATGAAGAATGTTATCAGATTGACCTGTTGTACCTGATGTGAAGCCTAATGTGTGAAGAGTTAAAAATTTTTCTCAATGTCAGTAATTGTGAATATAAAGTTCTAATTTAGCTGTAATTTTAATAGGGAATTAATAAATATTAAATATTTGACCTATTTCACATGTTTTATTTATCTGTGTCTCCTTTTTTTGTGTTTAAAATAACTTCTCTATTTCATTGAGATATTCTGGTTAATGACATAAAAATGGTTAATGACATTGTAAAAGTACTTAAATGTTTATTAATAAAAATAGATCACCATTTGCAAAAGGCTATTTTATGCATTAATTAAAAAGATTAGAAAATTAATTTATTAAAATTTTTTAAGGCAATTTTTTTTAAAAAGAATACAAATGAAATATTGTAGCTAATTTATACCTATTATTCAGTACTCTTCAGATTTGTACTATAACAAGTTTTTCTCCCATTATTTGATTACAGCTAATGAAATAAGGTACTACGTATGAAAATGTCTAAAACTATTATTATTTTATTTTATTTATTTAATATAAATATTTTGCTTCATTTATATTTTAATGTTTTTCTCTACGATAGTTTGTTCCTTTCTTAAAGTTTCTTCTTCTTTTTTTTAGGTGTTAGCTGTGATTCTTGTTTGAAAGGTAATTTTAGAGGGAAAAGATACAAATGCCTTGTATGTTATGATTATGATTTATGTGCTACTTGCTATGAAGCTGGTGCCTCTACTACCCGGCATAATGCAGATCATCCTATGCAATGTATTTTGACAAGATCAGATTTTGGTATGAATCTCTTCTGTTTGCCATTATATTTTAATGATAGAATATTTTTAATCGTGTAATTAATTTATTTGCTACAAATGTTTATGAAACTTGAAATTCTACATTATTGTTCTGTCTTGCATTATAACTTTGTGGAGATTGACAAGATACATTGAAGATTTATTTTGATATCTATATGTTGTTAAAGTGAAGTTTAGTGTGCCCCTTGCTGTGTCAAGGATGTCAAGTCGCCAATAAAGATGGCAGACTATATAAAAAAAAACCACTTCAGTGGTAGTGATGGTTACCACTTTATGCATTAAAATTATGATCGTAACTGATAAATATTATAATTTTTATTTTAATCTGTAACTGAGATTTTTATGATTTTTTTAACTTTTGGGATTACTGTTGCTGTTTATCTTAACAGTTTTGATTAAGTCTTTCACACCGACTGCTCTGATCTGTTGTGTAAATAGCAAGGTTTAAAGCATGCGATGCCTTTTATTGTCTGAAGAAGGTATCGGGCAGAAAATTTTAACTTAAAAGAAAGAAAAAAACTATCCTATGGCCTCTCCAGGACATTGAACATAACATTGTGTAGATAACAGGAACAGTACATACAAGCAAATAATTTTTCCTTGTTTCATCAACTCTTTTAATATATATATATTCCGTTCTTTCTTCATCCATTCTGCAGATTCAAAATACATTTACCCAATATCCATTTTTGTATGTCTATATAACATATTATCAAGGAAACACCAAAAGAATTACAAGAACTCTGGAGAATTCCATTGTCACTGACTTTTAAAGTAAGAATGCAGACGATTTTTTAAAGCACATACTGACAATTTGAAAATATTTTCTATTTGTATTCACATTAAAAATAGAATTGCAATTAGGTTTGTTAGAAGAGTGTTCTGTGCAGTTGTAATTTTGGCTAAAAAATCGGGAGGCACACTAATCTTCACTTTAATGCATAGTTTACGAGGGAACATACCAAATTGTATATGAAATATATCTATGTAATTATCATGGCAACTCCAAATTCAATTAGTGTAAATATTATATATATATATTGTGAAATAGCCAAAGTGTCATAAAATTCTGATATTTAAATTTGTTTAGTTGAGAAACATATTTATTGCATCCATTATTATTTTTGAGAATCATATGTGAATTTTTGTCTTTGGTATTAAAATCAGCTATTTATCAGAGGTGATTTATATTTTTGAAGAGTTTTTTTTTTTTTCTAAATTAAAAGGTGGATTGAAAATTGTTTTCTTATAATCTTTGCTTTCCTTGAACTTAAGATTAAAACATACTTGATTTAAAGACAGAATTACAATTCCTCCAAAAACGTTGATTTCATATTTTTGTAATGGTCTGTTTATATTATTGAATTTTTTTTAGAGACAAAATTTAATATTTAAGTGAATTTCTTCTTTGCATATAAATTCAGATTGTATTAACTACAAAAATATGATTTAAAAGGGTAAACTTTTATAAGTTTATTGGCTTTTATAATAAAAGGAGAGCATGATATTTTGTATTTCACTCTGAACTTATTTATTTTTATCTATACTTTGATTATGTATATAGGAATCAGATTGATCAAGATTAAAATGAGTCTCAAATGTAAACAACTATTCTGTGATAATTATAACTATAATTTTTGATAAATTTCTTGATCGATGATTAACAAATTTATTACTAGAATTTCCAGAAGAAAATCAATTGCTGTAATCTGTACTAAACATTTTTAAGATAAATATAATAGATGTTACTTAATGTGATCATGTTTAAAATTATTTTACACTTTATATTATCAGAATCTTCTAATTCTAAATTGAAGTTTCGATTGATACTTGCATATCCATTTAATGTAATTTTTACTTTGGGAATAAATTATAGTTTTGACAATAAATAGTTATATTTTATTTAAATGCCATAAAATATGTATTATATTCTTTTATAAATTTTAAATTGTGTATTTTTCCTCATTTTTAACATAAAAATTCACATGTTTGTTGTGTTTATTGGGATCTTTTTCATGCATTTCAAGCCACTTTCACATGCACTTTAATGCCTAGATTTTGGTAGTAAATAGGAGAACTATATGAAATCCAGTTAATAACCTTTAGGGTTAAGTAAAAGTAAATTGCTGTGAAATTATATAGTTAATAATCTTATTTAAGAGGTTCAAGCTTATATTAATGGTAATGCATAAGTCATAATTTTAAGAAAATGATTGAAAAATGATGACTATAAGGAAATAATGAGGAAAAATAATTTCAGGAAAAGAATGGTAATAGTTTAATCTTTTGTAATATAGTACACTGAAGGATAATTGTAGTTGGGAGTTTGCAAGCCATTGCAACCAATTGCTTGAAATATAACTATAAATTTGCATTCTGTTCTTTGTAAAATAGTTTTTTGTCACAAAATTTAATTGAATTTTAAGCTTTTTTTTTCATTTTTTTAAAAATAATATCAAGAGTATTTTTTCTTTGATTTTTTTTTTAATACCTTTCCTGAAATCTTTATTAAAGTTATTTATCTTTGTAACTTGCACATTGAATGGATATCAGTTTCTTTCTTTTTTGATTTATATAAAAAAGAAAGACTTTGACTTACATTTTAGTGTATGCTTATATTAATAAATTACTTAAAATATAAATAATAATAATAATAAAATTATGTAAAAATTACTTAATGGGAAGAATTCATAACTATAATAAAGTATAAAAATTGGGTGAATGCATTTCAAATAAAATGTGGTTAAATAATTTTTAAAACTTGTCTTTATTTTCAAATTTTTTTTTTAATGTTAATACATATTGTAATGTTTAGCAAAATTCCTTGAAATTAACTGCTTGATAACTAAAAACTGACTAAAATAGACCATAATTATTCAAAAACTGAAATATTTTAATTTTTTAGAATTTTAATTATTGGAAAATTTATATTGTTTACCAATTATTTTAATGTGTTTGAATTTTGAAAATCATTCCTTTTTCTCTCTGTTAGATTTATATTATGGGGGTGAAACAGCATCTGTGGAACATCCTCAGTCTTTTACTTGTCCTTTCTGTGGTCGAATGGGCTTAACAGAAGCTGCATTAACTGAGCATGTGTCAGCCGAGCATTCAGAATCCTCAGCAGAAATTGTGAGTCTTGCATTTTCTTTATGTTCTTAAAGTAGAATGATCCATTTTATTTATTCTGATTGATTTATTCTTTTAATTAAAAAAGTATGTTAGATTATCTACAGAATATTATTATGCTACAGGTAACTGTTCAATGCGAGTTGTTGGATTCTTAAAAATTTTTCTTTGATATGAATTTTTCCTATATGCAATAAATATTTACTGCAAAAAAAAATAACTTAAAAATTATATTGTCTAATAAAAATAATTTCATTAAAAAATATTAAATTTTTTCCCTCTCAATCATTATAAAGTGCCATTAATGAACAGGATATCTTTTGAAAATATGAATTTATTCTATAAGTTTTCAGCTTTGGTGTTTTTTATAATTTAATTTTTTTTTGTATCAAAATTCTTATTTTGAGTTATTTTTACTTAGCATTGTTATAAATTTTATTAAGGGGTGCTTAGTACTGATTAAGATCTTTTCTTATATGCTTTTTATTTAATTCTGGATGAATTAAGAATTTTTTTAAAAAAGACTGGGTTATTAAAACATATGCAGCACTCGCTTTCATTCTCATTCATATGAGAATGAAAAATTCAAATGAAATTATCTTTTACTTTTAAAAAATCCTTTTTTTTTTTTTTTTTTTTTTTTTTTTTTTTTTTGTTCACTAGAACATTTTTATACATGTATATATTTCTTATTTTAAATCTTTTATGTTTTAAATCTCTTGCTATATAGGCTAATGTAGGATTATTTATTTGTTAAAACATGGTAAAATAAAATTATGTTCTAGATTTTGGATTTTGAGTTTAAGTTACTTTGTAATTAAGGGATACGTAGGGTGAAGCTTTGAAGTTGAGGAATGATTTTGAAATTCTTTATTCAGAAATCTGATAAGAAAGATATAAAACAGTTATAATTAATTTTCTTGCTTTGCAATTGAAATTGCTGGAAGTTTCATTTAAAAGATAGAGCAAAAACTTAAAATTTCCCCTGTAAGTTAATAATGCATTATTTCCAATTTTAAACAAATAGCATCTGTTCTTCGGTTTCGATTTCTCCCAAAAAACTGGAAAATATAGGAAAACAATACACAAGAAACTACTTTTGAATGGTAAAAAGTAAAATGATTTAAATACTTATTTTTAACTGTTGGATAAAAAATTGCTATTAAAATTAGAAAATTATAATTCTTGGTGTTTGTCATTTTTTAATGAATATTAACGGTGAAAAATGGAAATTCTAGGGTGGGGAAAATGTTTTATTTTATACATCTTGATCTTTTATTGTAATTTCTTTCCTTCATTTACACTTTGGGTCTATATTAATGTCTTTTTAAATAATAAATTGGTGTACTAATGTATTTGGCTTAGTAAATTACTAGACATATTATAAAAGGTTTAGGATGCAATATTTTTTTCTTCTAAAAAGTGAAATATATTTTGACATGAGTGTAGTTAAATTTTGTATTAGCTTATAATTTATTGAAACACATAACTGTAGAACCTATTGATTTTAATTGATGCCAGGTATGTTGTTAATTACATTAAAAAGTCCCCCCCCCTCTGATTTGGATGTGTTACAGAAAAAATGATTATTCTAAATTATTGACTTAAAAAATATTTGTTGAATTAGAATTTTATGAACAATATTATAAGAGATTAAGGTATATTTTCTCTGCAATAATATACATATTACATAAATTTTCAAAAATGACAATGTATTTCAGCATCTTACTGATAAATGAGCTTAAATATTATAAATATTAAAACACGTTATAAATAAGCAAAGACACATAAGCGTTCTGAAACAAACACATAAAATTATCATTAAATATCAAAGCTTACCTGCAAAGTTTTATTTTGTGAAGTAACATGTTTTAAGTATATTTTGGAATTAATAGGCTCTGTAATCAATTAAAATTCATATTGGGAATTGGTTTCAAGTTTGATTATGTATTTGTATGCTATTTTGTTTAAATATGTTTTTCTCTCAGGTTTGTCCTGTGTGTGCTTCGCAACCTGGTGGCGAACCTAATCACATGACAGATGATTTTTCTGCCCATCTTGCACTTGATCATAGGAATAGAGATATAATATCCTTATTATTATTATTATCATTATTATTAACTGTTTGCTAATATTAAATTTGTTTTCAAATTCAGGCATGATTTGCAAATCCAATTTTTAAATATATATTTTAAAAATTATTGATTTAGGGTGATTTCTGCTTTTTATACCTTTTTTTTAACAAGATAGCTAGCTATTTTAGGTTATGAGCAAAGTATTGATGTGCCAATTTTGGTGAATATCATTTGTAGTTGAAATGATTCAAATATATTGCATTTTTGATCTGCATATGTCACAGTACAATTTTTGTTATCTTGATTTATAAAGATAGTTACTCTTTTAATTTTATTTATACGTATATTTATTTTTGCTATGATAAAAATTAATATTATGTTAAATGTCAGGCTACTTAAATTTAAAGAAATTTATTTGTTATTTCAGTTGTAGGAAGGGTTTTTATCACCTCTTATTGTAATTTGTATAAATTCCACTACCAAAAAAAGGGGGGGGGGGAATTACTTCAAGTGGAAGATTGTTTAATTTTCTGAATTATAAGGCATAAAATATCAATTATAATTTTTTCTACATGTAGCTTCTTTTCTAATTTTATATGTAAAAATCTTCCCTGTTAATGTTATTTTAGGCTTTGGAAAAAATCATTTAAAGCATCAAAAAGTGATTTGGGACATTTCTGAAGTAATTGTCAGTCAGCTTTTGTTGCTGATTTATAAGTAAACATGAATAACAGTTTTTATTTCCCTTTGAATAACTAATGGAAGGTAAAAGATTATTGATGGTTTATTTGTATATTTTCATGCTTTTTTTAAATATTGTATACATGCTAATGTAATTTTTGCATATTTACGTATTACATATAAAATTATTTGTTTGTGTATATTTTTACAAATTAACTCCTTAACTGTTCTCACCAAGATGAACCAACAAGTTCTCGTCATACTAGAAGGATACCTCATGCTGGAAGAGGCATGAGTAGCAATAGAGCTCGTCGCTCGCAGATGCAATTTACTTCAGCCGGTGGGTTAGCATCACTTTCTCCAAATAGTAGGGATTCTATGGATCCAATAGCTGGTAGGTATTATTTTAAGTAAAAATTAAATGTTATAATAACTTGTTTAGTAAATGTATTATAAGTCATATATTTTTTATCAAATGTATAGAAATTTTATTTTTATAAAAAATGAAATTATAAAATTTTTGTCTATAGTTAATCTGAATTTAAAATGTATGTGGAATCTTAATTTTATGGTCATTTTGAAGTACAGAAAAATAAAAATGCATTATCTAATATCTTTTAATAATTCAGCTTGTATATAGAATAAGTAAATCACTTATTGATCTGATAATTATTTAGATTTTTAAAACTTTCTACATATTTTTTATAGATGTTTCTTTAATCTTTTAATAAATGTTATTAGGAACTATAAAATGGGCCTATTTGGATAGGCTGTTCAGATTGTGCAATTAATATTTTGGATCTGATTTTATACCTCTTGGCTTTGTCTTGCACTTCATCATGCAATTGTTTTTGTTTCTAACCTTTCTTTCCTTGTGATGGACATTCTCTGAAATTGTTCATAAAAATTCAAAGTAAAACTAATCACTAAAATAAATTGAAACAAATAGTGATCCCAATGACGGAGGGAAAAATGCTAAAAGAATTGGTATCTGCAATGAGAATATAACGAATTGTCATATATTTAAAACATAAGACCTTAGCTCATTGGTTTTCGCTATAATCTAACCTTAATAAAATGGGGAAACTTCAGATCACACATATATATTTTTTTCATGAATAAAAATTATTAGATTGCAAGTTTTATGGGAACCCTGATTAATCAGTAATTTTAAAACTTGTAATTTATAAAATACTAATGTGTGAATGGCATAGGAATTTTTACTATTTGATGTTAAACAGTGATAATCAAACTTAAACAAATCCTCATACAATTGTTTAAAAATTCTCCATTTAATACTTAAAGCTGTATCGAGCTCTATGAATTTGGTTTGTATGAGAATTCCAGTACCTCAATACTGGGGGCAATTTTTCATGTACAAAAATAAAGTGAAATCATCCCTTCTATATAATATATAAGTGGCTAATAATGAATTATCTTTCACCCCTAGATTTCAGCTATGCACTCAAAAAATATCCAAGATAGGGTTTTGTGAAATGGACAATTTATAGATTTTTTTAGATACCTCTTAAGTCCTGGCTAGTAGAATTAATTCAACATTTTGCTGAGCTATGTAATGCAACTGCAAATATAGTATATACAATACAATGTATCGTATTGTATTTATTGTGTATGTAATATAAAACCAACTGATTACTTATAAAACATATTGCAAATATTTCATTTTGATGGACTGTGTAGCAAATATTTAAATTATTAAAAAATAAGAGTTGTATTATAAAATCCAATAGCTTAAATATAAAGGGAAATTCTTGATTAAAAAGTATTTTAATACTTTATTTATATTTTTTTATGCTTATGATTTGTAAACATACAATAATTTCATAAGATTAGTCCTTTCTCCCCCATTTTGTAAGATCTCATGGAAAGTCTGCCACCCTGGATGACTGCATGGTAACAAACGGTTCCTTGGAGATAACAATGAAAAAGATTAACAAAATTACCTTTGGCAAAAATAAATAAATAATTATGGAATGGACTTTTATTTAAAAGTTAGAGTATCCATTTTGGGATTTGATTTGTGATGTGACAGATGCTAGCTTCCAAAAGTTAAAGTACAAAATGTTTGTTTAAAGCTTATCATTTTTAAAAATGGCAGAAATATTAAAATTCACTATTTATATGTGTGATAGTAATGAATTTTAAGAAAACTTGTGCTAAAACAGTAGGTACTGCTTAAATTTTAAAGAGTTTAATACTTATACAGGTGTGGGAGAAAATACGTAAATATCCAATCTTCATAGTTTTGTGCAGGATTACTGACTTTGTTATTGTCAGTTTCATTGATTCAGTATAGTAATGTCTAAAGGTTTGCACTATTCAATAAGGTGACAGTTGGTCGGATGGATGGAAATGGGGTTGTTGCTGCAAGACATCTCAAGGTGTGGTCGTGTGACTATGGGAGCAGTTTCAATCTGAAGACTCTTTGTTTAGAACACATGTTACTGGACAATCACAAATGACCCTGCATACAGGAGATTATTATTTAGCTTTTTCAGTCAGAAGGAGGAGAAAGATTTTTTTTTCTCAGTTTATGGTAGATCATTCTGTGGCAATAAAGAATCTCTTCAACTATAGCACAATGGCACTTTCAAAATATAGATCTGTATGCTAGATAATCTGTTTTGTGTCTCCTTGAAGCCAGGATACCAAGTTGCCTGTTTATTTTAGGCTAGTCAGCAATGGGCATATGTTTTCTTTATAAATGAGTCCAGGTTCATAAGGGGAAGTAATTTAGGTCATTGGATGATCTGGAGGAAATAATGAACCAGATATAACTTAGATGAAAGCCAGTTTTAAAGACAGCAATGAAAGAATAGTTTGAATAGGAATCTCTCTGGTCATATTAAACCTGTATGTTTTCCATGGAGGAACTTTGAATAGTGTGAAATATAGTGATGAAATCCTTAATATATATTTGTCTATATGTTAATTCTGTTGGTACTGATTTTCTTTTGATGAACATTAATACTTAACAAGCTGGGCCTATTGAGGACTATCTTGAGAGTCAGTATGATGTGAATGGATTGGCCAACTTGATCTCCAGATCTGTGACGAATCGAGCATCTTTGGGACTACTTTGGAAAACCAGTTACTGTTTTAAGTTCTTCTCCGAAGCCATTAGATAAGCTGTAATCAGGATAACTCCATGTCTGGCCTTTGCTTCCTATTTCACTGTGCGGTAAATTCTCATTTGAGAAAATTGAAACAAGCAGTGCATTAGAGAGAGGGATGGGCACATTCTTTATTATAATCTATTTTTATAATGTTTCTGTCATACTTTTCCTTGTAAAATTGTGATGTACTATTTTCTCTAAGAATGAAGTTCTTTGTTAATAGGGAATTTTTTATTGTTGTGAATCATGTTTGTGTTGAATTTAAGAGTTGGAAAAACATAACTATTTTCTTAAGTTCCTCCACATTTCTAATTTTGCTGTTCTTTCATTCTCAGACACAATAGATAGGCTATATCTTATTTATGGAGGCCAGTGGCATATAATGTCTACATGAGAAATATTGCCCATTTTTATTATTTTTTACCACAGTAATTTGGCATCTAAACTTTTTGAGTTGATTGCCATCAAGATGTATAAAAACAGTATTTCTTAATTCAACTCTATGTTATAGATTTTATTGGACTATTATATTCCAAATGTCGCAAACTTATATTAGAATGTATAAATAAAAACACAACATTTTTTAAGTGTATATTTTTATTCTGAGACCATAATGTACAACTTTTACTTACTTTTTCTACACTTTAATATACAAATCTTTTTTTAATGTATTGTAATAAAAAATATCTTTTATTATATGCTTTTTTTTAGAAGTATGGATTATTTAAATTGTATCTAATGGTACAAAAAGTAAAGTATTTTACTAATAGTAAAACCATTATCTATTACAGTTCTAATGTAGTGATAATAAAAAGTATTTCATATTTATAATTATTGCTTTCTAGAACTTCTATCTCAGCTGTCATCTGTGCGACGTTCAAACCTCGCTCAAACCAACACCACTTCTCAGCTCCAGCAACTTCAGATGCAGCTGCAGATGGAACGGCAGCAAGCACAAATGGCACGTCAGCAACTGGAGCGACTCCCTCGTCGCCAGGCAGCCACTACTAGTATTTCTACTTCAGCCGGTGCAGGGGGTAGCAGTGCACTGCAGACTCATTTCACTGTCTCTCTCGACACTTCCTCTAGTCCTTCATCGGCCTCTTCTGGACCACAGTTCCTTTTATCAAGGTACATCTTTGTTTATACCATGGTCAAATTTGTATAAAGATATGTATTTGGAATTCTGTCTTTATGTAAATGTAAGTGTGTGTATTTAGATATAATAATAATGAATTGCTTGATTTTTTTTCCCCTTGCAGAATCTTTTTTTTTTTATTATTGTTACGATAGTAGCTGATTTTGTTTGTTTTTATCTGTCGACATTTTGAAATTTGGCCCTTTTACATTTAAAAGTTGTTCCCCCCCCCCTGATGATTATGTCATTGGTAACAAAATGTATATATTGCATACTACCAGTTTATTAATTTACTATGCAGATTACTCCCTAAAG
>JAPMOQ010045764.1:17101-78041 GCA_026543055.1 Argiope trifasciata | reverse complement strand
TCAGCTATTTATCAGAGGTGATTTATATTTTTGAAGAGTTTTTTTTTCTTCTAAATTAAAAGGTGGATTGAAAATAGTTTTCTTATAATCCTTGCTTTCCTTGAACTTAAGATTAAAACATACTTGATTTAAAGACAGAATTACAATTCCTCCAAAAATGTTGATTTCATATTTCTGTAATGATCTGTTTATATTATTGAATTTTTTTAGAGACAAAATTTAATATTTAAGTGAATTTCTTCTTTGCATATAAATTCAGATTGTATTAACTACAAAAATATGATTTAAAAGGGTAAACTTTTATAAGTTTATTGGCTTTTATAATAAAAGGAAAGCATGATATTTTATATTTCACTCTGAACTTATTTATTTTTATCTGTACTTTGATTATGTATATAGGAATCACATTGATCAAGATTAAAATGAGTCTTAAATGTAAACAACTATTCTGTGATATTTATAACTAAAATTTTTGATAAATTTCTTGATCGATGATTAACAAATTTATTGCTATAATTTCCAGAAGAAAATCAATTGCTGTAATCTGTACTAAACATTTTTAGGATAAATATAATAGATGTTACTTAATGTGATCGTGTTTAAAATTATTTTACACTTTATATTATCAGAATCTTCTAATTCTAAATTGAAGATTCGATTGATACTTGCATATTCATTTAATGTAATTTTTACTTTGGGAATAAATTATAGTTTTGACAATAAATAGTTATATTTTATTTAAATGCCATAAAATATGTATTATATTCTTTTATAAATTTTAAATTGTGTATTTTTCCTCATTTTTAACATAAAAATTCACATGTTTGTTGTGTTTATTGGGATCTTTTTCATGCATTTCACACCACTTTCCCATGCACTTTAACGCCTAGATTTTGGTAGTAAATAGGAGAACTATATAAAATCCAGTTAATAACCTTTAGGGGCATTAAGTAAAAGTAAATTGCTGTGAAAGTATATAGTTAATAACCTTATTTAAGAGGTTCAAGCTTATATTAATGGTAATGCATAAGTCATAATTTTAAGAAAATGATTGAAAAATGATGACTATAAGGAAATAATGAGGAAAAATAATTTCAGGAAAAGAATGGTAATAGTTTAATCTTTTGTAATATAGTACACTGAAGGATAATTGTAGTTGGGAGTTTGCAAGCCATTGCAACCAATTGCTTGAAATATAACTATAAATTTGCATTCTGTTCTTTGTAAAGCATTTTTTGTCACAAAATTTAATTGAATTTTAAGCATTTTTTTTTTTTCCATTTAAAAAAAAATATCAAGAGTATTTTTTCTTTGATTTTTTTTTTAATACCTTTCCTGAAATCTTTATTAAAGTTATTCATCTTTGTAATTTGTACATTGAATGGATATCAGTTTCTTTTTTTTGATTTTTATAAAAAAGAAAGATTTTGACCTACATTTTCGTGTATGCTTATATTAATAAATTACTTAAAATATAAATAATAATAATAAAATTATGTAAAAATTATACCAGTTATTTTAAAGTGTTTGAATTTTGAAAATCATTCCTTTTCCTCTCTTGTTAGATTTATATTATGGGGGTGAAACAGCATCTGTGGAACATCCTCAGTCTTTTACTTGTCCTTTCTGTGGTCGAATGGGCTTAACAGAAGCTGCATTAACTGAGCATGTGTCAGCCGAGCATTCAGAATCCTCAGCAGAAATTGTGAGTCTTGCATTTTCTTTATCTTCTCAAAGTAGAATGATCCATTTTATTTATTCGGATTGATTTCTTGATTTATTCTTTTATAATTAAAAAAGTATGTTAGATTATCTACAGAATATTATGCTACAGATAACTGTTCAATGTGAGTTGTTAGATTTTTAAAAAATTTCTTTGATATGAATTTCTCTTATATGCAATAAATATTTACTGCAAAAAAATAATAACTTAAAGATTATATTGTCTAATAAAAATAATTTCATTAAAAAATAATTTCATTAAAAAATAATTTTTTTACCTCTCAATCATTATAAAGTGCCATTAATGAACAGGATATCTTTTGAAAATATGAATTTATTCTATAATGTTTTCAGCTTTGGAGTTTTTTATAATTATTTAATTTTTTTTTTGTATCAAAATTCTTATTTTGAGTTATTTTTACTTAACATTGTTATAAATTTTATTAAGTGGTGCTTAGTACTGATTAAGATCTTTTCATATCTGCCTTTTATATAATTCTGGATGAATTAAGAATTAAAAAAAAAAAGACTGGGTTATTAAAACATATGAGGCACTTTGAAAGAAAAATTCAAATGGAATTTTCTTTTGCTTAAAAAAAATCCCTTTTTTTGTTCACTGGAACATTTTTTATATATGTATATATTCCTTATTTTAAATCTTTTATGTTTTTAATCTCTTGCTATATAGGTTAATGTAGGATTATTTATTTGTTAAAACATGGTAAAATGAAATTATGTTCTAGATTTTGGATTTTGAGTTTAAGTTACTTTGTAATTAAGGGATATGTAGGGTGAAGCTTTGAAGTTGAGGAATGATTTTGAAATTCTTTATTCAGCAATCTGATAAGAAAGATATAAAACAGTTATAATTAATTTTCTGGCTTTACAATTAAAATTACTGGAAGTTTGATGTAAAAGATAGAGCAAAACAAAATTTCCCCTATTAGTTAATAATGCATTATTTCCAATTTTAAATAAATAGCATCTGTTCTTCGGTACGATTTCTCCCCAAAAACTGGAAAATGTAGGAAAACAATACACAAAAAAGTATATTGTTTTTTTTTTTTATAGTAAAAAGTAAAGTTACTTTTGAATGGTAAAAAGTAAAATGATTTAAATATTTATTTTTAACTGTAGGATAAAAAATTGATATTAAAATTAGAAAATTACAATTGTTGGTGTTTGTCATTTTTTAATAAATATTAACAGTGAAAAATGAAAATTCTAGGGTGGAGAAAATGTTTTATTTTATACATCATGATCTTTTATTGTAATTTCTTTCCTTCATTTGCACTTTGGGTCCATATTAATGTCTTTTTTAATTATAAATTGATGTACAAATGCATTTTGCTTAGTAAATTACTAAACATATTATCAAAGGTTTCGGATGCAATATTTTTTTAAACAGTAGGTAATAAAAAGATTTTTTTCTTTTGAAAATTGAAATATATTTTGACATGAGTGTAATTAAATTTTTTATTAGCTAAGAATAACTTATTGAAACACATAACTGTAGAACCTATTAATTTTAATTCATGCCAGGTATGTTGTTGATTACATTAAGAACTCCCCCCTTTTCCTCCTTTGATGACTTGAATGTATACAGAAAAATTATTATTCTAAATTGTTGAATTAGAATTTCATTAACAATATTATAAGACATTAAGATATATTTTTCTCAGTAATAATATGCATGTTACATAATTTCTCAAAAATGACAATGTATTTCAGCATCTAATTGATAAATGAGCTTAAATATCATAAATCTTAAAACACAATATAAATAAGCAAAGGCACATAAGTGTTCTGAAATAAGCACACAAAATTGTAATTAACTATCAAAGCATACCTGTAAAGTTTTATTTTGCAGGAAGCAACATGTTTTAAGTATATTTTTGAATTAATAGATTCTGTAATTAATTAAAATTCTTTTTGGGAATTGGTTTCAAGTTTGATTATGTAGTTGTATGCTATTTTGTTTAAATATTTTGTTCTCTTTTTCAGGTTTGTCCTGTGTGTGCTTCGCAACCTGGTGGTGAACCTAATCACATGACAGATGATTTTTCTGCCCATCTTGCTCTTGATCACAGGAATAGAGATATAATATCCTTGTTATTATTATTATTATTAACTGTTTACTAATATTGAATTTGTTAATTCAGACTGGATTTGCAAATCCAATTTTTAAATATGTATATAAAAATACATTGATTTAGAGTGATTTCTACTTTTTATTCTTTTTTTACAAGATAGCTAGCCAATTTACAAGATTTTTACAAGGTAGCTAGTGCCAATTATGGTGAATATCATTTGTAGTTGAAATGATTCGAATGTATTGCATTTTTGATCTGCATATGTCACAGTACAATTTTGTAATCTTGATTTACAAAGATAGTTTCTCTTTTAATATTATTTATACATATATTTATTTTTACTATGATAAAAATTAATATTATGTTAAATGTCAGGCTGCTTAAATTTAAAGCAATTTGTTTGGTAATTCAGTTGTAGGAATGGCTTTTATCACCTTATTGTGATTTGCGTAAAGTCCACAACCAAAAAAGGGGGGGAAATTACTTCAAGTGGAAGATTATTTTTTTGAATTGTAAGGCATAAGATTTCAATTATAATTTTTTCTACATTTAGCTTCTTTTCTAATTTTATATGTAAAAATCTGTCCTGTTAATATTATCCTAGGCTTTGGAAAAAATTATTTAATGCATCAAAAAGTGATTTGGGACATTTCTGAAGTAATTGTCAGTTAGCTTTTGTTGCTGATTTATAAGTAAACATGAATAACAGTTTTTATTTCCCTTTGAATAACTGATAGAAGGTAAAATATTATTGATGGTTTATTTATATATTTTCGTGTTTTATAATGCATGTATGCTAATGTAATTTTTGCTTATTTAAGTATTACATATCAAATTATTTGTTTGTTTATTTTTACAAATCAACTCCTTAACTGTTCTCACCAAGATGAACCAACAAGTTCTCGTCATACTAGAAGGATACCTCATGCTGGAAGAGGCATGAGTAGCAATAGAGCTCGTCGCTCGCAGATGCAATTTACTTCAGCTGGTGGGTTAGCATCACTTTCTCCAAATAGTAGGGATTCTATGGATCCAATAGCTGGTAGGTATTTTTTAAATCAAAAATTAAATGTTATAATAATTTGTTTAATAAATGTATTCTTATATATTTTTTATCAAATGTTTAGAAAAAAATTAATTTTTTTTGTAGAAAAAAAATTATTACACTTTTATCTATTGTTAATCTGAATGTAAAAAGTATCTTGAATCTTAATTTTATGATCATTTTGAAGTACAAAAAGATAAAAATGCATTATCTAATATCTTTTAATAATTCAGCTTGTATATAGCATAACTAAATTACTTATTGATCTGATAATTTAGATTTTAAAATTTTCTACATAATATTTTTTTATAGATGTTTCTATTATAGGAACTGTAAATTGGGCCTATTTAGATAGGCTGTTCAGATTGTTCTGTTAATATTTTGGATTTGATTTTATCACCGATTCTTGGCTTTGTCTTGCACTCCATCATGCAATTGTTTTTGTTTCTAACCTTTCGTCCCTTGTGAATAGGCTTTCTCTGAAATTGTTCATAAAAGTTCAAAGCAAAACTAATCACTAAAATAAATTGAAACAAATAGTGATCCCACTGATTGATGGGGAAAATGCTGAAAGAAGATATGAACAGTAATTTCTAATTTTTATGTGTAATGAGAATATAACAAATTGTCTTATATTTAAAATATAAGACCCCAGCTCATTGGTCATCTCTATAATCTAATGTTAATAAAATGGGAAACTTAAGATCACACACGCACGCATTTCATGAATAAAAGTTATTAGATTGTAAATTTTATGGGAACCCTGATTAATCAGTCATTTTAAACACTTGTAATTTATAAAATACTAATGTGAATGGCATAGAAATTTTTACTATTGGATGTTAAACAGCAATAATCAAACTTAAACAAATCCTCGTTCAAATGTTTAAAAATCCTCCCTTATAATACTTAAAGCTCTATTGAGCTCTATGAATTGGTTAGTATGAGTATTCCAGTACCTCAATACTTGGGGCAATTTTTCATGTACAAAAATAAAATAGAATTATCCCTTCTATATAATATATAAGAAAGAAGAAAGATAAGAAATTATCTTTCACCCCTAGATTTCAGCTATGTACCCCAAAAATATCCAAGATGGGGTTTTGTCAAATGGACAATTTATAGATTTTTTTTACCCTTAAGTCCTGGCTAGTAAAATTAATTCAACATTTTGCTGAGCTAAGTAATGCAACCGTAAATATTGTATATGCAATACAATGTATCATTTTGTATTATTGTATGTAAAATAATAATTTTATATAAATTTAATATAAAGCCGATATAAACGTATTATAAAACCGATTACTTATAAAACATATTGCAAATATTTGATTTTGATGAACAGTGTAAGCAAATATTTAAATTATTAAAAAATATATTCAACAAATAATCGTTAAATGATAAAATTCAATAGCTTAAATATAAAGTGAAATTCTTTATTAAAAAGTATTTTAATACTTATATTTTTTTATGTTTATGATTTGTAAACATACAATTTTTATTTGATAAGATTAGCCCCCCCCCCCTCCCTTTTTTTTTCGTTTTCCAAGATCTCATGAAAGGTCTACCCTGGGTGGCTGCATGGTAACAAACAGTTCCTTGGAGATAACAACGAAAAAAAAAGGAATGGACATTTGTTTAAAAGTTAGAGTATCCATTTTAGGATTTGATTTGTGATGTGATAGATGCTAGCTTCCAAAAAGTTAAGGTACAGCATGGTTTTTAAAGCTCATCATTTTTAAAAATGGCAGAAATATTAAAATTCACTATTTACATGTGTGATAGTAATGAATTTTAAGAAAACTGGTGTAAAAACAGCAGGGTACTGCTTAAATTTTAAAGAGTTGAATACTTGTACAAGAGTGGGAGAAAATGTGTAAATATCTAATCTTCATAGTTTTGTGCATGATTGCTGTTCTTTGTTATTGTCAGTTTCATTGACTATGTCTAGGACAGTTTAGTAATGTCTAGAAGTTTGCACTATTCAATAAGGTGACTGTTAGTCGGATGGATGGAAATGAGGTTGTTGCTGCGAGGCATCTCAAGGTGTGGTCATGTGACTATGGGATCAGTTTCAGTCTGAAGACTTTTTGTTTAGAAGACATGTTACTGGGCAATTGCAAATGACATTGCATGCAGGAGATTATTATTTAGCTGTTTCAGCCAGAAGGAGGAGAAAGAACTACATTTTTACTTTGTCTCGGTTTATGGTAAATCATTCTGTGGCAGTAAAGAATCTCTTCAACTATACCAGAATGGCACTTTCACAATATAGATCTGTATGCAAGATAATCTGTTTTGTGTCCCCTTGAAGCCTGGATACCAAGTTGCCTGTTTATTTTAGGCTAGTCAGCAATGGGCATCTGTTTTCTTTATAAATGATTCTAGATTCATAAGGGGAAGTAATTTAGGTCATTAGATGATCTGGAGGAAATAATGAACCAGAGATAACTTTGATGAAAGCCAGTTACAGAGACAGCAATGGAAGAATGGTTTGAATAGGAATCTCTCTGGTCACATTAAATCTGTATGTTTTCCATGGAGGAACTTTAAATAGTGTGAGATATGGTGATTAAATCCTTAATATATATTTGTCTGTATGTTGTTTATGCTGGTAGGGATTTTCTTTTGATGAACATTAATGCGTAACAAGCTGGGCCTATTGAGGACTGTCTTCAGAGTCAGTATGGTGTGAATGGATTGGCCAATTGGATCTCCAGATCTGTGACCAATCGGGCATATTTGGGACCACCTTTGAAAACTAGTTACTGCTTTAAGTTCTTCTTCGAAGCTATTAGATAAGCCGTAATCTGGATTCTTCCATGTCTGGCCTTTGCTTCCTATTTCACTGCTTGGGAAATTAATTTTCATTTTGGAAAATTGAAGCATTACAGAGAGTGATGGACACATTCTTTTTTTAAATATATTTTTGTAATGTTTCTGTCGTACTTTTCCTTGTGAAATTGTGATGTACTATTTTCTCTTAGAATTAAGTTCTTTGTTAATATTGAATTTTTTATTGTTGTGTGAATCATGTTTGCGTTGAATTTAAGAATTTGAAAAAATAACTATTTTTTGTATATTCCACCAAATTTCTAGTTTTGCTCATCTTTCATTCTCAGACACAATAGATAGGTTATATCATATTTATGGAGGCCAGTGGTATATAATGTCTACATAAGAAATATTGCTAATTTTCATTATTACTTACCACAGTGATGTGGCATCCAAACTTTTTGAGTTGATTGCCATTCAAGATGTAAAAAAAATAGTATTTCTTAATTCAACTCTGTGTTACAGATTTTACTGGATTATTATATTCTAGATGTCACAAACTTATATTAGAGTGTACAAATGAAAACACAATGGATTTTTGTTGAGTATATTTTTATTCTGTGGCCCATGATGTACAACTTTTTCACACTTTTTCTGTACTTTAAATATATAAATCTTTTAAAATGTATTGTAATAAAAAAATTATCTTTTATTATGCTTTTTGTAGAAGTATGGATTATTTAAATTGTATCATATGGTACAAAAAGTAAAGCATTTTACTAGTAGTAAAACCATTATCTATTACAGCTCTAATGTGCTGATAATAAAAAGTATTTCACATTTGTAATTATTGCTTTCCAGAACTTCTATCTCAGCTGTCATCTGTGCGACGTTCAAACCTCGCTCAAACCAACACCACTTCTCAGCTCCAGCAACTTCAGATGCAGCTGCAGATGGAACGGCAGCAAGCACAAATGGCACGTCAGCAACTGGAGCGACTCCCTCGTCGCCAGGCAGCCACTACTAGTATTTCTACTTCAGCCGGTGCAGGGGGTAGCAGTGCACTGCAGACTCATTTCACTGTCTCTCTCGACACTTCCTCTAGTCCTTCATCGGCCTCTTCTGGACCACAGTTCCTTTTATCAAGGTACAACATGTTTGTTTATACCATGATCAAATTTGTGTAAAGATATGTATTTGGAATTCTTTCTTTATATAAATGTAAGTGTGTATATGCAGATATAATAATAATGAATTGCTTGATTTTTTTTTTCTTCCTCTTGCAGAATCTTTTTTTATTTATTTATTTTATAATTGTTAAGATAGTAGCTGATTTTGTTGGTTTTTATCTGTTGAGATTTTGAAATTTGTCCCTTTTACATTCAAATGTTTTTTTTTAATGATGATTATGTCATTGGTAACAAACTCTATATATTGCATACTACCAGTTTATTAATTTATTATGCAGACTACTCCCTAAAGAATTTTTTTTTGTTTGTTTCATGAAGCTAGTTTTTTTTTCTGTACTTCTTTGCAGTATATTGTATGGAGATATTTAATTTTTTTTTTTTTTTTTTTTGAAAAGCAAATGTTTATTTTTTTTTTTCAGATTTTGATTTTAATTTTTTTGTATAAAATTACAAAACTAAGTTATCAGTATGTACATTTTTCTATTAGTTTTTGCGGTATTTAAACCGTAAGCATCATGTAAAACTTTATAGAGATGGTAACAGATAGGTCCTTCCATTACTTTGAAAGTAAAGTTTATCTACCATTTGCATTATCCTTTTTTTTTGTTGTTGAAAAAAGGAATTCTTGATTTCAAAAATATGTATATGATCTTTATTCTTCTATTCTTGTAATTGTATATGTATTTCAGTCTTTTCTTTCTTTTTCTTTTTTTTGTCAATGCATGTTGCTTTAAAAAAATCAATTTATTAATTTGAATCCTGCAATATTAATTTGATTTTTGTATTATGCAATCAAATGCAATTTTTATAAGTTTAGGTACAAAACTTCGAAAAAAAAAATCTGTTGAATGACATCTTAGGCCCTTTTTTTTTTTGTGTGTGTGTGTGTACATGCGTGCAAGTGTCTGTCCTTTTTTACCTTTAATCAGTAATGACCACAGAACCATTTCATAGCTGGACATTTTTAATATATTTTTTCTATTTATAAGAGAAAGAATTTGCTTCTCTTTGTGAGATTTGGTCTAGTATAATGAATATATATTTGGCTAATATTAGAATTCATTCATTTGTGTATTCATTAAACTGTTTATTGTATTGTAAATTAACTATTACTGATTTAAAATATAAGCTTGATTGTAAAATAACTGATTATGCCTGGTGAATCTATGAAATAATTTTGATTAATTTTTTTTAAGCTTTGTATTTTTACTTACTGTTGCTTCTTTTAAATAATTATATGAAGTTGTATTTTAGATGTTGCACATTTCTTTGCCCAAAAAGTGTACCAGTTTTCGATTTTCCTGTGGAATACTAATCTTTTATGCTACTAAAAGCTTATTGATATTGTTTAAACTATTAAATAGGATATTTGTTTTTATTATTATTTGCAATTCTTTCTGAATTTTTTTTTACTTATTTGTTTATATCAATTTAATATATTTCAGAAAGGTAATAAATACGTTTACCTCTTTTATTCATAGAAAATAAAATCTAATTCAGAAAATAAAATCTAATTCTATTTTTTCCCCCTTCCAGATGTACTGATCCAGTCATCACTGAAGGTGAACAACAAGCTCTAGAAATTGAACATGCCGATCGTAGTCTTTTTGTCCAAGAACTGTTACTCAATACTCTAGGTGAACAATTTAATACTGAGGAATTGGACAGTCTTGTCAAAATTATTGATCTGAATTCGAATGGTGGAGAGGTGAACCCGTATCCAGATGTGAATGATAATCATGGTCCTAGGAGGGATCCTATAAGTGCCATACCTGAGCCTGGCTCCCATTCCGTGCAACAGCCTTCGAATTCTACTGTAGAAGAAGTACGGCCGACTCGTAGCAATCCTGAACCTCCAGCCCAACGTCCCAATCCTCAAGGTAGGGTCCATAACCGTGGTGCAGGCAATAGCTATAACAACCCGGTTGGTAGGGGAGCTGGTTCTCAACGAGCAAATACACGTGAAGCTCTTAGTAGTGGAGCTAGGCCTGTGAGTAGGACGACCAATAGGGAGCGAGGTACATCGCCTACTAGGAGAAAAGCTTTACGGCAAGTTGATGATAGAAATAAAACTACTGAGCCTCCTCCACCACACTGATAAGAAAAGGATGTTTTCTTTTCTTCAAAAAACAGTCGGACTGCCTCTTTTCATTGTGTTTCTGAGTAACAGGACATATTTAGAACTTGGGAAACTTTGCTTTCTAAAAAATATTTGGAATAAGAGATTACACTAAAATATATCCTCACTCTTGGCATGCTGTTGTTTAATTTAATTCAGCGTGTTTAATACAGATGTGTCCATACAAAATCCAGAATAAGTATTTAAAATCAACAGTTATGTTATGTGATTCACCTCTCTTCATTGCTGAAGTAAATATTTTTGAGTGAACATGGTTTGTTGCAGCATAGTGAGAATGTATTTACATACTTGTATTGTAAAGCCTTGTATACCTAAATTATAAAGTTATGCTTTAAAAAATCAAAAATAAATGATGAAAAAAATTCTTAGTTACTTTTATATATTTATACATATTTATTTACCTGAGAAACCATTTGAGTTTTTATCTTTTAGCTGTGTTTATGAATATTATTAAGTTTGACAAATTTCGAGCAATTCTTTACGTAAGACTGAAAATGCACGCAATTTTCTATGTCAGCAAGACAGATAGAATAGAAATTTTCAATAAGTCATGTTTCAAGTTCCTTTTCATGTTATGAATAATGATATATAATTTTTTTAGATTTGCTATTTCTCATTTAGTTAATGCATTAGTAGTGTGAAAATTAACCTTTTTATATTTAATTTTAATAAACTCTGGAGTAATTTAAGTAACTGGAGTGCTAGAGTCTTAATATTCTATTCATTGTCTCAGAAATGGAGGGAATTTTTCAATCAATAGCTTTGAATAGAAACTAATTTATGGATTTATAAAGAATTATTATGAATAAGAAATTTATTTATAATTAGAAGAAAGGGAGGGAGTTGCGATATAAGCCTAAATTATTTAAGGTTTTGTTTTTCTTGTTCATCTTGTGTGTAACCATCTATTTCATTTGCATTAAAAGAACAACTACATAAACGCAGTTACTGCATAATCACCGAGATCCCTTACAATATGCTTCAACTTGACCTAAAGATGCAATATATCTCGTGTTGCATAAATAGTGGAAAATGTAACGCTCTGACCACTAATAGGCCAGTGCCTACGGTCCGTCCCTATCTAGAGTATAGTTTTCCTAGATCATTTGCCTTAAATGAAATTTGTTTTATTGTGCTGTGTTTATTTTCCTGTCATTTACTGTTAGATGTTAGTTATACTTTGTATAAAGAAATAATAAAAAATTCAAATTCATTTAAATTTTTGTTTTTTTTTTATTGAAAAATAATTAAAAATTGTATAAATTGGTTGAAGTGGGGGAGGAGAGCAAGTCAGTGAATTAATTTTTTACAGGTATTTTAATCTACAAAAGTATTGTTTTTAAAATTATTTGTAAAAATTAAGAAGTGTGCAATTTGAAGTTTTTAGGGGATTTGATTTTTGAACTGTATTTATATTTATTAAACAGAAAAAAATTCAAAATTTTCTTGATCTGAATTTCTCAGTCATTTTTAAATAGTAAATACTATTTCTAGAATTCCCCAGAAAGGTGCCTTTTAATTTTGTTTGTTTGCTGCTGAGTATTTGATATAGTATACAGGATGTATATCTTATATAGTGGCAATACATTTGAATGAAAATGTAGTACAAAATGGTGCTGCTTTGTGTCCCGAGAATGACTACAATGCTCTTGTGAATTATGGAAGATTTTTTTTCTTTAAACTTTTATAACTAGAAATAATAGTAAACAAACTTAAAACTTCTCTTAAAATACCCTATAATATTTTATCAATTTAATAATATTGCAAAATTAGTAAAGAAATGAATTTGAAAACACATTCAAATGAATGAAGCTATAAATAATAAATTGTCCAATTCAGAATATTTTGAAGATGAAAGGTATAAAATAATAAATTGTACTGGTACTTAAAATATGAAAAAAAAAAATGATGAAATAGCTATGATAAATGCTTTTGCAGTATAATTTTTCCCATTATATCAATTTTTGTCGTAAAATCTGAAACTTCTGAAATTTGTCTCTGTGGGCACTGTGATCATTCTTTGGTGAGAATGCATGGCTGCTTTTGCCAATACTATAGGAGAATGACTTGAACATTGTTTTGCTATGTAGATATATACCATGCTTCCATTAGATACTCTATTATATATATTTTTTTCTATAAGACAATTATTCAATGAATTTTTCTAAGATTAAATTGCAATAAAATGTTTTAGATTTTGGTCTCAAGAAATTTACTTTGCTTTATGTGGAGCAGAAATTAATTGTTTTTTTGTACATTAAAAAGGAAATCCAGGAAATTTCTAATTTTTTTTATATTGCTGCTTTTAAGTATTAAAACCATTAGCAAAAAAATCATTACATAATTTATTACTATGTATTTGCATACAGATCAATGGTTTGGGCTTTTTAACATATTTGTATGATATTTATTTTAAGCATGTAGTTTAAAATTGAATGCTGCCTGTTGTATTACTTAGTTAGAATTAATCTGTTGAAAGAAAATATTTATAGTTGCAAATTTTGTTAAAAGTTCTGAATATAGTTAATCTTTTTCAAAATTGTAAATCATGTTGTATGATGAACAACCTATAAAATTATCTCTGTAATCGATTATAAATGGGTAATTTGCAGATTTGTTATTTGGAGACGAGTAGAAATTACTAAATTTATGAATGCGAAAATTTTTCACATCAGATAGGCAATGTTTAAAATTTCAGCTCTTATTTTACTGCAGCATATTTGCTTGATTTCTAGTTAGTCAGTGAAAGTGCAATTGTAATTACTACAAATTCTAGGTTCATTTTTTTATTACTCCCAGAGTATAGCAACCTTAATCAATGTTAATATCCTCTAATGATGTTCTATCAAACTTTTACCATAAAATTAATTAAAAATATCCAAGAATATATATGTGATAAAATTTGTTAAAGGGGTTAGAGAACTTAATATCACTATTTTTTCCCTCCTTTTGTAAAGTTTTGAATGCCCCCTACCCTACTTCCAAGATACTGAAATCCTGTTAATGCTTGTTCTAAGTTTTCAATAAGATAAGTTAACATGTTTTCAATTTGAATAACACAGACTTGAATGAATGGGATTAATCATTTCTTGTGTGCTATTGCATATGAGTAACGATTTTGAAAATGAAACGACTTCATTTCTAGATGTAAAAGTTAAAATGAAGATTGCTACAGTAATAAAAAGATTACTACATTAATCATTCATCTTGTTGGAATTTTAATTAAAATTTGGGAACAGCAATAAAAAAAATTTTAAGTGTTATTTAAAAACTTGAATTTACCTGAACAGGCTATAAACAACATGCATACCAGAAAAATTATTGAATAGCTTTGTCTTTACTTATGAGTGAATAATAAAGATTCTTAGCCATTTCATTGTAATCATTGCTTAGATTTAAAATTTTTTGATTGCATTATTTTGCCATCAATTTCTTCCATGTTTAGGGCTTAACATTTTCATAGAGTCTTATGTTTGATATAAAAATAACCTGCTTAATATTTTATTTCTGGTGATGAGCTGTTAAAACATTTTAATGACTTGTGCCTATATTCCTTTTTAAAGGTACTTTTTTCAATTTATTAGTTTTGTGTTCTAATGCAAAACTAATGAATAAGCAATAACTAATAATCAGTAACAACTTCAGTGCCTGAAATTTCATTTCATATTTTCATTATATTAAGAACGCATATGCAATAACTTTAATTAGCATTTAATGCTATTATATTCATGCAAATAATTGCCTTGTATTGAATTTCTATTCTGTTGTCATAGTTACAAATATTTAGGTTTAGAACCAAATTATATGCAAGAGTAAAAATTTCAAATTGTTAGTTTTGGTGCCATAGTTAGCGAAATAAAATATATTATTGAATTTTTTCTTTGAATTTTCAATCATATTTTAAAGTTCCTTTTGTTTTCTTTAATTCATTTTTATTTTTTATTCAGTTTCAGTTCTTTCCTGTCTAGTGAATGAATTGTGCTTTGTAAGAGAAGGGCGGGTGTTGTTGCATATACATTGCATTTCATTATAAACCAATATTAATTGATGCACTACATTGTATAATTGGCGTATTTCAAAATTCTTTTAATTGTGATTTATGGGATGGATAAACATGAAATGATTAAAAGAACTATTATTTTAATTAAAGAAATATGTTGAATATTTTTAGATTTTTTAGTAATTGTAAGAGATGTATAAATTATTCATGTTTATTTAAATTTTGAAAAATTTAACCATGTGTGTTATAAAAAATAATGTGAAGGGTGTGTATGTAGATTTTATATAATCGCAAATTAAACTTTTGGACTTGAATAGTTTATTTTCCACTAGTACTTATAAATAGTTGAATTTTTTAAAAATGATGGGAGAATTTAACTTTTCTTCCCCCCTTTACAATTTTTTAGACATTCACTTTATTTTGTACAAAGACACTGAAAAAAAATGGAGGATGTGATATAGTCTGTTGATAATTTTTATACTTCTGATGTGGCTGGTTTTGAATGTTTATAACTGTGTCATATGTAAATTTTTGTTACTTTTTATTTTCGACGATTAACAAACCTTTGCTGTACCTTTTGTTTTCTATACCTAACTCGGCAAAATTGGGATATTCATTTATAAACTGGCTGTATTTTGATGGCCAGGAAGATAAAATTTTGATTCAAATTTAGGAAGGAAATTTAGAAGGAGCTAAAAAAGCCATATTAGAAGAGCTTGTTCTACTTTCAGAACTTGGGGAATATTTTAGCCATATCGTTTCTTTATCCCGCAATTCTCATAACTTTAAAACAAGTATAATAATTTATTTTAGAGAAAAATATTGAAATTTCTGTCAAAATGATTATTAATACTGTTTTTAAACATTGTATCTCAGAACAATTTGAGTTTTCCATGGGATATTCTTGCAATGGTTTGTTTTTTTGGATAAAAATGAATTAGTTTTATGCCATTTACAGCAGCATTTGGGTGAATGAATTACTAATAAGAAGAATATTGAAGAAAAATTGGGGAAATGCGAGAACTGTGTGGAATGGCGTCTAATATTTGACAAATAGAAATGACTGCTTGATGTTGGCCCCAAAAATTTAGTATGGATCAATGTTATATCTATGGAATATTTCTATGAACTTGTCAACAAAGAATTCAGGAAGAAATGAGTTCATTGAATGTGGTTAATGTCAGCAAATAGAATTTTGTGATGTGTTTCATTAAAATATCCAATGGAACTTGGTAAGTTTTTATAGAGAATTTTATTGGAGTCATGTGGTATTTGATATTACACTACAATCATCTTGTTGCATGGCAATCACCTCTTTTGCATTATAGTTTTTAAAATAAAATCTTGCCTTTTAATTGAAGTATTAAATATTTATGCAGAGGAATGTATATTTTAGTCATTCAAAACCCAATCTATCATTATAAACAGTGGGAAAGTGAGAGAGGTTTTAGAATAGTTTTTTTAATATAGAAAAATGACTAAAATTGATAATACTGTTCAATTTTTATGTGTTCTATACAAGATTCCCGAGTTAAAATTTTAAAGTCAACAACTATTAAATTACTGGAATTCAGTTAAATTTACTGAGACCATCATTAACAGTTCTGGTTTCTGACAGTAAGCTGACAATTTGGTCTTTCTTGATACAGCTCATATTTTAAGGAATCCTTGCAATTTACAAGCAGCAGGTTAATTGTATTTCTGTGCTGTTTACTGAAGGAATGTCAGCTGAATTTGGCAATGAAGGACAAAAAGAGGGAAATTGGTTGAACTCAATACACATCTTCCTCTGCTTGGGGAATTCTGGAAAACAACTGCTTGAAAATACATAAATCTTAAATTTGTAAACAATTTTGTAGTAAATTGGGAGTTAAAGAAAGATTATATGCTAAGAAGCTCCATGATGTTCATATGTTTGACTACTCTTGTAGGTGGGAACTTTTTCATATATAGGCTGATAAATAGAGGGATTTTTTTGTCATGATTTTAATCGCAAAAAATCTATACCTAATTTTACAGATAATTTCATCAAATTTCTTTCTGGTATTTATTGCTGTATAGCATATATTTTTCCAAATGAACTTTTATGGGTGATTTCTTTTATTATTATTATTGGGGTTTTTTTTTTTAAATCTGTGTTTAAATTTTTTATTTCGCCTCTCGGGGTACTACTGTAAGGTGTAAAAAATTCAAGTCTCTTAACTGCTGGTATACGCCACTTCCGGGTCGATCCTATTTTAGCCCACCTCTGACGTCAATTTAAAAACTCGCCAAATTATCAGCGATAATGATTTTAAAATGCGGCAACCCTACGGAACCTCATTGGTTGATTTAAACTCTGTTAGAAAACTATTTAATCTTATTGGTACTTTCGATTACTTTCAAATACTTTCAATTTGGCGTGATTTTGAAAAATTGGCGAGATTTTGAAAAAGTCGCCAGAGGTGGGCTAAAATAGGATTTTACCCCACTTCCTTGCTTATAATAGATGCCGGATTGAATTTAAAGGACTTGACGAATATCTTTATATATATTATACATGTTGGAAACATTTTGATACTAGGCATCACATTTTTTCCCTCTCCCTTTGCACAATAACTGAACAGGTTATTGTTAAGGTAATAACAAAGGTTAGTTATTGTTGCTTTACATCATTTAGAGTATTTTTCTAACAAAAAATATGTGCCTGTACATACAGGCACATACTTTTTGTTAAAAAAATGCTCTAACTCTAAAAATACTCTAAAAAATGGTTTAGAAATTAATTGTTGGGCCATGATTAAATCGTCTATTATCACATTATAATATGTGTATGTGTGCTTGTATACATTAATTTGAATTATTGTATAGCCATTTTTTTCTTCTAAATTTAATTTTGTTTAAAAAAAATTACGTATTTTGAAAAGCTTTTTTCATAATTTGGTTATGTTGTTTAATTCATTAACCTTTTAATTGGTGAATAATTGTAGATCTCCCAAAAGAGTCAATGTAAACACATTGCTTTTATCAACATTTCCAAATAAAATATTAAAACTTATTACTGACTTTTGAGGCGAAGTAGTATAAATAAATGAAAAATAATAATAAAGTATATTTGACGTCTTAAACGGCTCTAATGTTAATAAATACAGACGTATATACCTTTATATTTTTAAATCGTATGCTTCCTTTACATTTATATAACTACTAAAATTTTTTTTATGTGGCTATTTTTTTAGTTTAAAAAATCAACCTAAATCGACCAGTTTCGATATATATATATATATATATAAGGGAAACAAGAAGTCAAGGTTAATGGAAATATTTAAGTATTAATGATTAGAAAATACAATCGGAATGAACGAAACAGAGGTGTAAAGTTTAAGTTTACAGAACGAAGTTTCCAAATTACAGTAGCAACAGCAATTTTCGCTGCCTATTAATTTCGGTACTTTGAAGTATAACTAAGGGATTCAAAGTTCGAGACTCGATTTCTACTTTAAATAGCTGTGTAACCCTGTCTGGTGCACGTTAAATCCATTGGAGCTAAATATCTTCTTGCTGGTGTGTTGCGAAAGTTCAAGGAGGGGATGCCAGCTTCAGTATCGTCCTTCCCATCAGATTGCGATTCAAAATTATGAAATTTGTCAATAATAGTACTGTTTTTAAGCGTAATGTTAGTATAACTAATAATTCCGAATGCTCTACCATATTTCTCGATTAAAATTTAAAATAATATGATAAAAATGTTATCCTTTTATGATACGATCCAGTTCATGAAAGTTGATTGATATGAATAAATCAATTGCATTAATACATGCCTTCAGCTATTATTTCAACCTTATTAACATTAAGTCTACCAATTTTAATAAAAAAATCAATCTTATCAAAACGTGGAAAATGAGGCTGTTGTTGCTTATGGCACTTGTCATACACAAGTTCGCTGTAGAAGTCAGGATAACCTGATTGGTGAGACGTTGAATTCGCAACCCTTCAGTAATAAAATCCACCCCTACCGACCGAAGACTTTCCGTACCAAGTGGCTGGTGCAAGTGTAAGTTTCGTAACCACAAAGTTATCCAAATCGAGACAATAAAACGGAGTACTGGATCAGAGGTGGTTGATTTCTGATTCAGATCTAAATTACTATTTGTGGATGATTGAATAAAATGTATGAATGAAATTTCCTCTGTGAAAAGGGTTGTGACCCATGAATAACTAAGACTTACTCTAGGCCCAAGAGAATGTCTTAGCTACCACTCTACGCCCCATACTCTAGGCGCTTCTGTAACAAGAGACGTTAAAACTCGGCTTAATCGGAAAAAGAAGTAAATTGATTTCTGTAATCAGAATTGAAAATCTGAAATTGACTGTTTACTATTTGATGATTGATGCAAAATTAATGCCCGTATTTGATGTGATATGAAATAATTGAAATCTACTTTTAGTAATGAATGCATTTATAATTTCTTATTCCTAACAGGTATGTAACTATATGGCGGGTGAGCGAGCAATGTAGATAACTCAATAATCCCATTAAGATCACGACGTGATTTTTTTGGAGTTGGTGAGCGGAGTGCACAGGGGTGTTTAATCCCCTAATTTGCTATTAAATATAATTTACAAATTATTTTTCTAATGATTTATGGTTTGATGAAACTCAATACATCTCTGCTGGTTGTGGAATAAATATTGTACATATACATTCAAGATATGTAATGTATGTGTAAAATAATATAACAGTGAATCTAACGCTTATACACTAATGAAACATTTGGCGAATACAGCGTATTTGTATTCAAAACTGACTCACAGTCCACAATTTGAAAAACCTAGTCTTAAATATTCATGAATAAAATGAATTTCTTGTAAAATTTCTTGATAATTTATATTTGATATTGTATTCTTATAGTAAGAAGTTGGTATTCTATTATGAATCGATAGCTAAGTAGATAAAAAGTTGAATATTTAACATGGTACCAGTAAAAACATCTATATTTATTCAATTTTTGTGACAGCGATGAATCATGAACAAATATATTACCAGAAAAATGAAGTTATTCATAGATAAAACACATATGCACTCTGACATTTCATTTTCATAGCAGTATTTCGACACATAAAGCATACATATATATCAAATATATAGTTTTATACATTTGGAACATTTATTTGACATTAAATTTATTGTACACCCACCTTCTTCATATGCTTATTTTGAAGATAAAATACTATTGCAAGACAGGCCCAGCGAAGACATTTTTGAGAAGTTGCTTGTAATGTACCTAGAAATAACATACAATATAAATATTTTTTAGTAAATTACATATCCAACTTAAAATATAAAAACAATAAAATGGTAGAAAATACTTATAAAAGTCAATTTTGCATTTATTTGAAAAGAAAATGCATTTAGTTTCTAGTATTTTCTAAATGTAAGAAATATTTCGAGTTAAAATGCAAGGGCTTTAAATATAGTGTTTTGCAGTCTAAATTGACGGTATTAAGTATTCAAAACAAAATTTTGTTCCAATTCTGCTTACTTTAAAAAACTGAAGCCCTTACGGCTTCAAGGTAAATGTAATAAAGATTTGGTTTCCCCATAATAGAGGAGATATTTATTTATTTTATTATGCAATAAATAGATATATCACATAAATTTCGATTTAAAAGTTTGGAATTGCCTACTATATATTATGATACTCCAAAAAATAAAGTTGATTTTAATCGATTGATAAGAGAATTTATCTGTTACTGTTTTAGTTGGCAGCTTTATATTAGTGCAGATGTTTTTATTTGTATTTTTTAAAGGAAATAAAAGTTTAGAATAATTTTAAAGATGGGAATCAAAATAATTATGGTCAAAAAGTTTTTTGGTTATCAATTTTCAGCTCGTATTAGCTTTAAACTGTTAAAATGCTTTAATCTAATGTAATATTTATAGAACTGTAAAGGATTATTGAATACTAATGGTCTACATGCTGAATTGGTAAAAAAATGTAGAATTGGTAAAAAATATGAAGAAATTCTCAGTGTTCTACAAATAAATTGATTGCACAGGTAAACAGGCATAAAATTGTAAAAAAAAAAAAAAAAAAAAAAAAAAAATGATGGATTAAGATATGGGCTTGCAATCTTATCATAAAAGGGAAATTCAAGATTTGTTTGTCACGCAAATATTAAAAAGATTAAAAGGTACCGTTTGTCTCAAGACCTCGGGACTATCACTTGGACGATTTTACCATTAAAGGGAAGAGATCAGTTGGTTTTCAGAGTTCTTTACTTGACCTTGATCTTCGCCTTGCTAAATGGCTTTCATTTTTTCAACAATTATTATTTAATTTTAATTCAAAACTTCTGTATTTATTGTTCATAAGGCTTCAATTTTTCCGCAATGGCCACTTCACCTTATTCCGTTATTAATCAGAGTAAATAAAATTGTTCAATCCAGTGTAATCTAGAATTTCTAAATCAATTTTCAACCATCTCGCTCATAGTATGGTGAAATTTATGCCTAGTGCATTCTCAAAATAGTAGAGGATTTCGATATTGTTAACTGTAACAAAAGTATTTTGCTTGTTTTGCTTACTGGCACTGTAATAAAAGTATTGAGAAAATATTTTCCAATGAAAAACTTATTTCGTTTTGAACGATATTATATTAAAAATGTCATATATGCAACAGGCTTCCAGAATATACCTGCGAACTTTGAAACTGTTTACACATTAAGCACTGTGATAGTCATTGGTGACTTATCATTGAATTTTTCTCGTCAGTCTTCGATGACTGAGTTTGTAATTTCATCCAGGCTATATTGATCGCTGTTGGCAGGCAATATAATTGTCATTCAGGATCCGTTAGTCATTGACGAATAACGATTATATATTTAAAAAAAAAATATGTTCTCTTAATAAATATTAATACGGAAATCACGAAACAATGAACCTTTATCACAACTTTAAATAGGCCTCTAATTTTCAGCATATCAGAGAAATTAGATATTGCTGGCCTAACGGAAAGTATGCTAAAATAGTCTTGGCATTCAACGTATGAAACGTTCGTTTCCAGAATATATATATATATATATATATATATATATCAATATATATATATATATATATATATATAGATTTAGAAATTTACCTTAAATATTCATTCCTAAAGGAGTCAAATGAATTATGTAATATTGCAAACGGTTATGTATTTATTGCCATTAGTTGACATATCGTGTCCTAAAAAGTATTGTTTACTATTAAGCATTTATTATATTTTTCTCTGCGCAATAAGTGTGTTGGTAAGAAGAATCGCTTTGTAGTTCTAACGGCATTTAATTACCACTTGTAATTCGATTTTAAAAGAAAATTATTTGCATTAAAAAAGAATAGCTTGAAAAAAAAAAACCATATATAACAATGTAAAAATACTTTAATTTGCCGTCAGCCATCCATCTGTGGAACAAAATAGCCCAGAAGTGTTAAATAGCAGCAGCATTAATAGCGCAAAATAAATAAATAAAAAATAAAGGCACTTTTGACATCAGCAATATACGAATTACTTTTCCAGCGAATTAATTATTAACTGAGCAGTTCTCAAACAAATGAAATTAAAAATACATCGATAGAACAGAAAAATGCACAAATATAAAATTTATTTCTATCATAATTTACAGTTTCATTCGTACAGTTAAACCATTGTTATTTGCAGTAAAACCGCAGCACAAAACTGTTCAACGCTTCATCCTCCATTTATTTCTGGAATGTTAGACGAAAAATTAAATTTTTTAAAAGCATTAGGCTTTATTTATGTTCATATTTCATCATACTATCTGAAAGTGGGCTTTATATTCTGAAAAATGCGATTCTTTTTCTAATAAATGTGTTTCTTAATGGGAAACAATACTGAAAATATAAAACTTTATTCGATTAACTGTCTTATAATTTGCATAGTTTCACCAATTGCAAATTAACCCTAAACGGTTATAAGGTAACACTCAAGAGACAACAGTGTTTCATCAATTATGTATAAAAATCTAGTTAAGCGTAAAATTGCTGCCTATGATATAATTTAATTTTTGTTTCATAACGAAAATTGGATATATTTATTTAAATGAACGTATTATTTCTTTCATTATACTATCATTTTGAATTATCCTTGTCTTTAACTATTTTATTTTAAACTGTATATTCATTGAAATAATGGGTATTTATGACAGTTGATCCACTATATATCGAACTCCCATATATCGGAAGTTTCTAAATAACCATTTTTTAAAGGGATCTTTGATTTTCATCAGAACAAATGTTTTTGAAAATTGAAAAGAGTTTCTATAAATCTAATTGCATAATAATTAAATATTTATAATGATGACTGCATTGAATTGGACATTTTTTCTTGCACGTACATAACAATTCAATTCTAGCTGACCGATACAAAATAAATTGGACGGTTTCTTTGATCTAGAGGAATCCAAAAATAGTGATAACAACAAAGATAAATTGAAACACCGACAAAAAAAAGTAATTGAAACACTCTAATTAGCCAACGCGATTTTGGATTTGTTTTAAATGTTTTCGAGGAATTTTTTTTCTTTTTCATGAAACGTGAACATTATTTTTATTAGGTAAACATATATTAGAGACTAGTTTTTCGAATAATAAATAAACATTTAGTTTCACTCTCTTTTGTGAAAGAACATTTGTATCTTTTTAAATATACTGTAAATAAATTTGGAAAATGCATAACATTCATTCATTTTTAAAAACAAATTTCTTAGAAAATTCGGCACTTTTCCGTTAGCCAGGCGCAGCGAGAAATCGCCGAATAATGTAGAATTCCGCCAATTTTTTTTTTTACATTTGTCATTCGCTTCGCTTGGCGATTTGACTCTCGTTTGGTCCCTCCCCCCCTATACACAGAGAGAGATTAAACAGAATCCTTCCTCCTTACCTGAAAACAATAGAGAAAATCACATGCTTAAATATTTGGCGGAAAAAGGAAATTGTTTTGAATTACATTTAACAATGAATTCTATCGTTAAAAATTGATTTTTAAAAACATTACCAAAATTTTGAAAATATTTCCTTGATTATTAAATTTGTATCACTATAATGACAATTTTTTTTTGTCAATGTAACGCGCCAACACCCTACCGTTACACACACTTTATTCTAATTAACAATAGAGACTATTAGCCTTTGATGACCAACTGATTTTTCTGAAGATACAGATATTTATTTTCATTTGAATCGTTTAGATATTCCATGCCCACTATTCTATCAAATTCTCTTGTTATTGTAATTGTATTACATGTATTACATGAACCTTTCAAATGAGGATCCATCTCTCTATATTATAGCCTTACTAAAATCGTAAATGAAATAAGTTAATCTATCTTCTGAACTTTGTAGTATTGTAATTTATTATTATTATTTATTACTAGCCGCCTTTGGCGACCAGCTGGTTCGCCATGAGTAATGCTTTCTAAAATTTTCAATTAAATCACATACTCATTAGCCTTGAAGTAATTCCGGGCATTGTTTGGCCTGAAATTAATATTTTCTTTAAGATGATGGACGGAAAGTTCTAAAAGAATACGTTTTCCTAATAATATTCTTTAATTTTATAAATCAGTCAGTTTTAACTATCGGTTATGCTTCCAAAATATTAAAAATGTTTTTTTCGGTGATGTTGCCAAAATATTAAATATGTTTTTTTAAAGAAAGCGAAAAAAATATTCAATTAATGATACAGATATTGCAAACGATTATAGAAATATGCCATTTGGTAGGGATTTCAATGCATATCCTATTTAAATTCAATCAGGTTTACCGTAAATAAAGAAGATTTATTGAATTAATGATATAGATATTGCAAACGATTGTACAAACCTTTGCTTTGCATTTATTTTTTTGGAAAATATCACCTTTTATATCTATGTTATGTTATCCAGTCCCGTGCTGAAAGGTGTATTTCTTTAGATTTGATTTGCAATGATAGTTTTTTTTAAAAAATCTGAACTTCCGTCATTCTTTTATTTTATCCGGTTACGTGCTAAAAAACATGGTTAAAATATTTATTTAAAAATTCGTTAAAAATAGAAGCTTAAGTTATACATTAAAACACTGATACCATTAGAAGGCTAATTTTTTAATCTTTAAATTGATGTAAAAATCATGTTTGTGTGATCATATTTTCGGAAGTTATAGCGGAAAAACGTTGAAATTTCGCTTAAATTTTAATTAATTCAAATTCTAATTAAAAATTCGAAAAAAGGGCTCCGAGGTGCACATTCCCGACCTACAAGGTATACATGTACCAAATTTGGTAACTGTAGGTCCAACGGTCTGGCCTGTAGAGCGCCAACACACACACACACACTGAGCTTTATTATAAACTAGCCGCCTTTGGCGACCAGCTGGTCCGCCATGAGTAATGGATTCTAAAATTTTCAATTAAATCACATATTCAGTAGCCTTGAAGTAATTCCGGTTATCAATTGGCCTTAAATTAATATTTTCTTTAAGATAATGGACTAAAAGTTCTAAAAGAAAGCGTTTTTCTAATAATATTCTTTTAATTCTATAAATCAGTCAGTTTTAATGATTGATTAAGAAGACTGATTGATGTAGCAACTTTTATTTAAAATATTAATAAAAATATTTTGTAAAAGTATGGCTTACAGAGCAAAGTATGAAAAAATCTTAAACTCATTATTCATAAATGCATTGTTTGACTCAAACTACATAAAATGTAATTATTTACTTCATTTAGATCAAATTATTAGTATTAAACAATATTTATGCCTATTAATAATATTTTACAAATTGGCCATTGGAAAGGAATTTGAATGCATATCCTGTATAAATAAAGATAATTTATTCATTTAATGATTTAAATATTGCAAACGATCATAGAATCCTTTGCCTTGCATTCTTTAAAGATATCACATTTTATATCTATTTTATTTTATCCAGTTACGTGCTAATAGTTGCATTTCTTTAGATTTAATTTGCAATGATAGTTTTTTTTAAATTTGAATTTCCGTTAAAATGATGGCAACACGGTGATAAAACCTAATTTTTTCCCTTTGACGTGCTCTTGCAGATTTTATAGAAACCTTAGCTTTGCATTTATTTTTTTAGAAACTATCACATTTTATAATGAAAAAAAAAATATTGAATTAATGATACAGATATTGCAAACGATAATAGAAATATGCCATTAAGTCGGGATTTGAATGCATATCCTGTCTAAATTCGATCTGGTTTACCGTAAATAAACATTTGTTGAATAAATGATTTAGATATTACAAACGGTTACAGAAACCTTTGCTTTGCATTTATTTTTTTTAGAAAATATCACATTTTATGTTTCTTTTATTTTATCCAGTCACGTGCTAAAAGTATCATTTCTTTAGACTTAATTTACGATGATAGTTTTTTTTTTTTTGAACTTCCGTCATTCTTTTATTTTATCCGGTTACGTGCTAAAAAACATGGTTAAAATATTTATTTAAAAATTCGTTAAAAATAGAAGCTTAAGTTATACATTAAAACACTGATACCATTAGAAAGCTAATTTTTTAATCTTTAAATTGATGTAAAAATCATGTTTGTGCGATAATATTTTCGGAAGTTATAGCGGAAAATCGTCAAAATTTCGCTTAAATTTTAATTAATTCAAATTCTAATTAAAAACTCAAAAAAAGGGCTCCGAGGTGCACATTCCCGACCTCCAAGGTATACATGTACCAAATTTGGTAGCTGTAGGTCCAACGGTCTGGCCTGTAGAGCGCCAACACACACACACACACACACACACACATTGAGCTTTATTATAAGTATAGATATTGGAAATCACACAGGCAGATATTACAAAGAATCCTTCTTTAGCTTTCAATAATGGAATTACATAATTATTATTAATTACATCACATAATAATTAAAATGATTTTTGAATTTTAAGGCAGCAAGGGAATATGTAATTGAATATTAGATTTAGAAAATATATTTAAAAATGGCCAAAATTCAGCAAAAAATTAGCATAAACATTAAGTCTGCATCATTAAAAAGACAATTTTTTTAAAAATAACAATGTAAAATTTCTTTTCGTGCAATTATATTTTCTAAAGTTAGAAAAAAAAAAAAACACCGCTGAAAGCTGTGATCAGAGTCTAATCCTGTAACTTGGCGCATTTTTCAAAAATTTCAAAAATAATTTTGTTGAATTTTTAATAAATTAAAATTAAAATTTGCCTTCAAAATTGCTCCAAAATGAACATTTGCTTTTTTCCAAGGCATACGTCAATCTGGCCTGTAGAGCATCAACAAAATTATACACATATTCATTCTTATTACTGGTAGAGATTAAAAAGACAAATTTTAAAGTATTTTAAAATATATTTCATGCAACAATATTTCCGAAGATTGATACACACTCATCTTTATTATTAGAGGAGATAAAAATAGAATACTGAATTGTCTGCTTACCTGAAGCTCTTATTTCTTTAGTTGTCACTGCACTAATATGCTTAACTGTCGCTACACACTTGAGAGTAACTTTTCCATTATGCAAAACATCTGGCTTGAGTCTAAAACGCAGGGCTAAACTTGTGCTCTCCAACTGGTCTGGATAAACAACCGTTTCCTTGTCGTACAAATCAGATTTGGCCTAGGAAAAAATACATATATTCTTTGTTTTTATATAATGAATATTTTTTACAAGCTCCGCGAAGTTAAAAGATGATTTTGGTGTATATTTCTCGACAATTAATCAAGTAGTTGATTCTGTATTAATTAAAAACTATTTTTATAGTTTATTTGAGCACTGCTTAAGCAAACAAAAGAATAATCCCGAGATTTTGTTAATAAGTTGTATTTTAAGTAATCAAAATATTGGAATGACAGATAAAAGATTTATTTAATTTATTAAAGTTAAAATTATCACTAACCTGAAAATTATTTTTAGGTTTCTTTTTACTTTTAAAATTGCTTCGAAACTCGAATATTTGTTCTTATATATATATTTAAACCATTAATCAGACAACCATTTTCACTCATTAAAATGACTGCCTTCTTATACCATTCTGTGAATTATATATTTTATTATAACAGAATGGTAATATAATTATGTATCAATTTTTACTTACCACCTTAAATTAAAATCTATCATTCTTGAAAATTATTAATTACTTTTAAAAATTTAGTCTTCTGTTGTTTTTAAATATAATGTAACAGCAACGAGGGGGGGATCATAATCGTTATTGTATATCTGCACTAAAGGTGGGTTCACACGAGGCCAACTATTGCGCGCAATAGAAGATCACGTCTACTTTTGGAAAATCATGTGTCCGCAACGGGACTATGGGAAATGGTTGTCCCGTCGAGACAAACGTTGCCCCGACGACATTGTCTAAACTGTTCACGCGGGGACAATACAGAAACAACAGTAGAGAGCTCAATTGCACGCAATAGTTAACTTCGTGTGAACCCACCTTTATAGTTATCGTTAATTAATCGTTGCAATTTTTTGAGAAATTAGGGTTTTAAAACTCTTTGGCACAATAGATTTTCGCATTTAAATTAAATAAAAGGGCAGAAGATAAAAAGATTTTGAGTTGGCATGCTATATTAAATATATTTGTACTTTCTTGTTTACTGTGTTTACACTAATAATCCTTCAACGGCTGATTTTATACGTTAGAACCTTGAAATTTGCTATCCTTGTAAACACTTCAAATTTTATTCAAAAATGTGTGATCACGACTCCAAAAGAATTACCCCTGCCTTGAAGAAGCATTCTGGTGAAAGGTCATCAGTACGTTAACAGGAGCCCACGATCACATCTCATTTGAATAGAAATTATGCGATCCTGAATCATTAACATATTCACTAAGGAAACAAGATTCCTGTCATTGGACCAACGTCTTCTCATCTACATACCCTTGATACCTCCCCCTCCTTCTAGGTGAAATAGTGAAATTTAAGAAAATTTATAACGAAGATTTTGTGAAAATTTAATTAAATAATTACTTTTCCATTAGTGGAAAATATTACAATAATTTCATTTCGAGCGAAACTGGATACAGTAACTTTATTTCAAATGAAGCTTAAAGTAAATGCATTGAGCCTTGAGTAGAAATGTAATGTTGATTCACAAACATCAAAAATGTGAGGCACTAGAACAGTGATGGGGAAACTACGGCCCGCGGGCCAAGTCCGGCCCGCGAAAAGGTTTAATCCGGCCCGTTTAAGAGTGCCGTCGTGAGAATGTTTGAACCCATTCTTACTTCGTAATGTGACGACCCGCATAAAAACTACATGCGGCGATATTCAAAACACAATAGTATTCTGGACAAATCCATCCGACCCAAACAGCTGACTTCTCTTCGCTCGAAACTTCCAGACACTCTCTCATTTTCGATTCATTGTTCTGTTTTTCCGAAAGAACCGCAAAACTCCTATTCCCGAACAATCCTTGCAGGTAGGTATAAATACAAGTGAGGTCGCCCGAAAATCAGTTAGTTAGCGACACTATATCAAACAATAAGATTAAAAAATACGAAATTAATTTGAGAAAACTATCTTCAGAATTTGAAAGGAGATTTCAGGACTTTAGAAAAATGGAACCAGAGTTTAGTATTTTTGCGACCCCATTCAGTGTTAATTACGAAGAAGTTGATGCAAAATTTCAACTAGAGTTAATAGAACTGAACTGTAATACTCTCCTGAAACAAACTTTTCATACAGTACCATTATTAGAATTTTATAAAAATTTGAGTCCAGATAATTTCCAAAATCTAATTACTCATGCAATGAAGATAATGACAATGTTCGGCTCATCTTATATATGCTAACAAATCTTTTCAACAATGAAACTTAGGAAAACTTCTTTAAGAAACAGAATTACAGATGAGCACCTTTCATCAGTTTTAAGAATTTCTGCTTCGCAAATGGAACCGGACTATGATGAAATTTTGATAAAACAGTCTCAATTTCATTTTTCTCATGCACCATCAACCAGTAATGACACAAGAAAATAAAGTGATTGAACTTCACATCAAGAACTACACTAAATTAATTTTCTATTTTGTGCTTATAATTTTCTTACCTTTTGCTTTTTTACTATTAAAATAATAAGTGTATGTAATAATATATGTATATGTTTATAGAACACATAAAATTTTTAACGATTTAAGCATTATTCTTTGGCCCGCTACGATCGTCTAGTTATTACAAATGGCCCGTCTTAAAAAAAGTTTCCCCACCACTGCACTAGAATAATGAAGAAATTAAGGCTACTCCCCCCCCCCCAAAAAAAAAGAAAAAGATAAAAAAAACATTTATTGAAAATTAATATACAGCATGAATGTGACTAAATTTTCCTTTTCTAAATTAATTGTTAGGATAATTAATAACTATTTATCTAGATTACATACAGAAGAAATCAATCCCTGGGCTTCTCTAAGCATCATAGAGGCATCTAAATTCTGAGGACTTCAGGTTCGAGACCCAATTCCACCGAAAAACCGTCGTGTAAGTGGGTCTAGTGCACGCTAAATCCGTCGGGTCAAACATCCTCCTGTTGGTGTAATGTGGAAGTTTGGAGAGGGGTGCCAGCTCAGACTTTGTCCTCATCATTTGAAAGCGATTTAAAATACCTAGGTCCATCCCAAAATTATTCTAGTGTTGTTTTCAAACGGGATGTTAACATAATTAAACTTAAACCTAAGCGTCATAATTTATTTCAGGAACCAGCAGATGAAACTTTGCTATGAATACTATACCTACTTCTTCAAATCACAAGTTCTGTTTAATAACAATTTTCTTTTTTTTTGTTAAAATTATTATTTGAAAATGTTAGGGGATTTTTTTCTAACTGATAATTTAAAAATGAAAAAAAAAAAAAAAAAAAAGTACTATTACACTATCATATACATAATTATCAATAAAAGAATAATTACGTTATCTAATGTTTTAAAAGTCAGTTAGTTAAAGCAATAAAGTTGCCTACACTTTGATACATTGAAATCAGAAAGGTTTAGAGGATTTTTTCCTTCTATTATGACAAGTAGCCGTCTTATTTCAGCATTTCACAGAAAATTAAAAACAATTGTTTCAGATAAAGGTACTGACTGTTGCAATGATTCTAAGACCTTCCCTTGAAATAAGATTCTCACGTAGAAGTATAAGAGGCATTAAAATGCAGTTTCTTCCCGTCAGCAAATCATTTGAATGCCCTTTTACGACGCGAAAAATCGCGGTTATAAAATAAAAAGGACGTTAAGTCGCGAGTCGTCGAGTGAAACGCCAAGTCGTAACATCTCTTTGCATCGCCTTATTCCTTTCATACTATCTCGCAGCGACGGCGTTATTACTTCTCGAAATCGTCTGAAAAAGGGATTTTGCCAACACTTAAGAGCTAAATTCTTCTGTTATTTAAATATTCATTTCACTTCCAGATCTTTATCGTCTGTGCTGAATTTTATCTACGGATTAAATTGAATTTCTTTCATCTGTTACTAAAGAACATTTTTCTATATTTTTGATGGAAAAAAAATATGAAAAAGAACAATAAAAAAAATAGGAATGATGGCATTTTAGAAAACGAGAAATTATTTTTAGAATGAAAGCCTGTGAATAAAAAGAATAAGAAATCACTTTCAATAGCTCTGCATAGTTGGGATTTAAATCAAAATACCCATAATCAACAAAAATATCATAAAAATGCATACCAAATTGTGCAGAAAATATCACTGAATATCGCTAACTCACTTTTTTTTGCTGACTTTTGCTATTAATATTTTTTTGTCTCATTTTGATGCTTTTTTTGTAATTGAAATATAAATTTTAATTAATATCTTTATTTAGTGAATTTTATTCCTAATGGAGATATTGCAGAAGAATATTGTTACAGACATCTGATGAAAGAAATGTAATAAATTCTTACAATTTTTTTTAAGAATTCAATTGGCAACATTTAACGAAACAAGAAAAATTTTCGGAATGAAAATATATGAATAAGTTACTAGTTCGAATTCTGTTTTCAATATGTTTATTCCTTCATCTTTTAATTTGATTTATCGTAATTAATTCATTTAATTTTTGATAAAGACATATAAAATGGATTGAAAATACCAGAATATAAATTAAATGTTCAGCAGGTAAGATTATTTTTTTGTTATTTAAGAAAACGAAACTTAGAAATAAATTTTTATAAGGAAAGAAAATGAATACCATCTATTTTATTTCATATTTTCCACCAAACGATTATATTCAAGGTAAACTCAAACTCTTTTTAAACGAATCATTTTTCGATAAACGATTTTTATCTCAACAATTCGCAACAATGTTACAAAATTTATTTTAAAATCTTTATTTTTATACAATCATTCACTATTCTTTTGTCAACGAACACAATAATCGATTTCAGCAAGAACTAAAATAAATATGCATGATTTTAAAATAAGCTTTAAACGTGTAGTTGCTAAAGCGCCGCTGACGAGGTCATTAAAATTTATGACGCTTTTTAATCTCAAGCCTTTTCCTTTATTTTACTTCCGGTTGATTATATTGTCACATTCTTTCATAAAACGGGTGATTACGTAATTGGATAAGAATATGAGCGCCTTTCTTCTAGGAAGGTCGTTGTGTCAAGTCATTTTAGAAGCTGCTTTAAGCATTTAATTAACGGCAGTTCGTGTGTCCAATTACGCTTCTCTTCCACTTAAAAAAATAAAAATAACATTAAAAAACATTAAAAAGTTCTTTAAAGAAGGACTCGTTTTATTTTTAAGCTACCTTCTACAGCTTAATTAAGCGCATTTTTTAAGGAAAGGCGAAGGGGAAAAAAATCAGAAACGTGGGGTTCTAAGATTATTAGTTTCAAGAGTATGTACGACAATTGCGAAATAAGAAAAAAAGGAAAATAATAACAATAAAAAAGATTTTAAGACTAGTTCATCTGTAACGAAAATAATATTCCTACAATTTTAAATAGAATGTTTTCATTTAAAATTGAGGGTTATCCAAATATGAAAATATATGAAATCAGTTAGAATCTTTTCCTTCTATTTTCTTGTCCACTTCTTCATTATTTTGTTTTTAGCTCTCGGGTTTTATGAAAAAAATTGAGTATGCCTTTTGGATTTCTTTTGTGTGACCAATTGCACTCAAAATTTGTCATTATCACTATACTTTTGTATACTATGCCTCAATTATGTTTTTGTGTTCAGCTTTTTGAATTATCGTATTAACATACATTTAATTCTATCATTACTAAAAGATCCTAAACACTCATCAAGCGGCGAACACCCGAGACATCTGGATATCACTTCGAAATTTTCTTTCTTTTTCATTAAGTGTTGTTTGATTGAATATTTAATGAGAGTGCTTTATTTGTAGATAGGTTTGGAGAATTGGGGAATTATCAGAGAACTGTTAAAGGATGACCGAGAATATAAATTTACTTAGTAATAACCAAGCAAGTGGGATCCTCTTTGGTTTATAAAATCTTTATGAACAAAGGCTGCCATTGATGTTTTGAAGGAGTTAGGGAATTTATTTTGCCTTCGAAGAAGACATTTGGTACGTTTCAGTTTCCTGAAGTACCTGAATTTAAATTATCTTAAGAAGGAGGAAATAATACTATTATTATTTTTCAAAGACTAATAGACAGCATGTAGTCCAATTCTAATACAGATTTACAGTTTTAAAGAAAAAAATATCTCAATTCCACCCATCTAGTTTTTAAAAGATATATATCCGTCTGTGAATGCAATGACAAAAGAATGGCTGACTAGATGCATGAAATTTGGTACGTTGCCTTTACACCACATTTTTAGATCCCTCCCCCCCAAATTTTAAAGGTATCCGTTCACCGAAGGAGGGGAAGGGAATGCAAAAACATAGACAGATATAAAACTTGATACGCATATAGTTTTAGAATCTAAAGTGAAGATGGATATAAAATTTGAATCAAATCTATCAAAAGACTAATCGTTTATCTATGTGTTCTTTGAATGTGAATATAACAATTCAAAACAAAATGTCTTAGATTAATTAACTTTTCAGTGTGAATTTATTATTAAAATTTTAGTTCTGAGTGAAATTTTGATTAAAAAAAGCTTTCAATGGGCGTTATCGATTTTTCTTCACTATGCTACAAAACCGAAAACACTCATATGTGAAATTCTGGAAATAAAAATCTAAGCACTCGTGGTGTTCACGGCCTGATTCAAGGTCCACAATTTTTATGTGGGGAGAAGGGAGCTAACACATTTATAAGGGAATATTAGTAGACATAAGTATATTTCGGGCAGGCCATTTCCAATTATCGTATACATTTGCACTTAGACAGTTGACAGTAGCTTTTCTTTTTTCTCTTGAAGAGAATGTATTCCAAATACCATCACTATCCAATAAAAACAATATATTTGTATAAAAGACATACAAATAAACCTTTATTTTTATAAATTTAAATTTTCACTATCTTTCTGGCCATTCGAGAATCACAAGACACTGCCCTCCTTCATTTTTAAGGCGTTGTGGTCTTTACATTCTAAATATTTTCAATCAAACAAAATTTTTATATAATTTTTAATAGAAGGAAAATCTTATTTCAACTTTTTTCATATATATTCCATAAAATGGGATTGTCCATGATGCATAAATTAGTGTTTTTTTTTGTTTCATTGCCGTACTTTTATTTGTTTAATCTCTGATTTAGTTACTGTCTTTATAATATAGTTTATCTCTATTAGATGTAGTAATATTTTCATTTTAATGTAACAAACGATTTAGAGCATTTTGTCTCTTTTGGGATTTTGCGTAAGAAAATTCCACATCAGATGAAATCACTTTAATATTTTAATTGATTACTAGGAGACATAATATCTAGAATTTAACCGTAGTGTTAAGGGTTAGTTTTTTTTTCTTTCAAATTTGAAAAGTTAAGCAAAAGGCTTGCTTTGCCACCCCAAGCAAGAATTCGTTCGATAATATTTTGAGCCGTATTAATTAGCGAGCTTATAGCTTAATCAGGCACTACACACTTGAGTCACGTGAATACTAGCATCTTCTGTTGTTTTAATCAATTGCAGAAATAAAAGAGTTTCTACTAAACGAAGCTTTGAATAATTGATCCGATTGAGCCTGATCCAGCGTTCGAAGCCTTCAGTGGATCAGTTGTTGGTGGAAGAAGAATTGCAATTGTCGATGGCAGTTGTAAATATCATCTTGTTCCAATAGTTAATTCGAAAAGTGAAATTAAAAAAAAGGATTGTATATCTGATTAATGGCTGCAAAATGACTCAGGTCATGCTGCCACTCACCCATATAAAAATGCTTTAAGACAAATGTCTGAGACTTCCTAAGGCTGAGATGCAAAAGATCGCATTGAAAGATATATCGGAGGTTGTCGAGTATCCTGCATTTGATATTGGAAAATCACAGGGTAAGATCCTGATACACGATGCTACTAACTATATAGCATCCTGTGATGGAAGGTGCTCGTAGTATCATATAGTAACGATTAATGTCGACTACTTTTGGCTGCTTATTTCAGTTAGAAAGACATATTCCATATTAAAAATGCTTGCCATCCTTTTTTTAAAATCAAATCTCATTACTCACCAGTTGGTCATTGATGTACCACTTGAGTTCTGGTGCAGGTTTGGACTTTCCCGAGTTACAGAGGATGGACACGTTGTCGCCCACTTCGTAATCGGACTTTTCTTCCATCAGCACTGGACCGTCCGAAGGGGGAACTGAAAGGAAACAAAACCATCTACAACAGCAGATATGGATTTATACATGAGTATGGTTTTCATTTACTTTTTCTTAAAAGAAGGCTCGTTTCTAATGTTATACAAGTAATTAGTTGAAAATATGGACCGGTTTGTTGTTTTGCTTATAACTATACATTAGCTTTGACGAGTTGGCGAATTCAGACATCGCAGTTGCGTTAAGTAAGTAAAAGAGAATGGACCATGAAGAGGGTTGTAATATATACACTCTTTTTTTAATTAGGTCTTGTTAGATACGATAGTAAATGTTTTTATTTTGTTCCTTCATTTCTTTATTCTAAACAAATTTAATTTTTTATAAAAACGAATTTAAATTATGAACACTGTTGCCACACAAAACTAAATTAAAACTAGTTGAGTGGCTAAATATATACAGAGGTGGCTGTAGTTAACATACTCCCACCTTTTGATAATACAAATTTTATCAAAACGATTCCTCAATTAAACTGAAATTTACCTAAAAGCCTGCCCTAAAGTTCACTTAAAAACTATTTTTTAAAGTTCAAAGTTCCTGAATCTAGATGATAACTTTATATTTCTACCATTTCTGGCAATTCTATCCTTGAATATTACCTGAAGACTTGTAAAGATTTTTTCTGTTCAACATCTGCCTTTTTAGGACTTACTTCGGATTCTGGTTGTATTTCAATTGGATATAAACGTTGGATCGGTCTTAGTACCTCTCCATTCGATTCCTAACTTTAGCCAGTCTGACGTTATTGTCTCTTCAGGGATATAACTTGACTGTTTGTACCAAAGGCCAAAATGCTCGCTTCTTATCTTCGTTTTCGATTAAAATTATATTCCCAACTTTTAATTCATACGATGATTTTCATTTGTTTGCTTGAGCATGAGATTTCCGAGATATTCTATTCTAAAACATTTTCTCAACTTTTCTCGAATGTTTCGTTGATATCCTAATTTTCTTGTTAGATTTATCTTGTCTGTATGGTCAATATCTGGCACGTCTATTTCTGGAGTTTCTTGCAGGGACATTGCAGAGCTTATTGGTTTTAATTCGTCTGAATCTTCCAATACATAAGTTAACTGTCTCAACTATAGTTTCACATTCGCAAAGTAAACTGTCACTTCATAAGTTAGCGAGGCATTCTTCAAGACTCTTCTTGGCATTTTCTAAACGATTGGAATTAAACGTTCCCAGAAACCACCTCACCAGCAATATGAGGGTGGATTGAATTTACAATTAATTCTTCTATTGGCTGCTTCACCATCGATCATTTTCCAATCAATAGCTTTTAAAAATTACTAGCTGCTATGAAGTTTGTGGCATTATCGATATGAATTACTTGAGGACGTCCACGTATAGCAATAAATCTTCGTAAACTTAAGATAAAGCATTTTATAGATAGAGAAGTTATTAGTTCTTGATGGATAGCTCTGAAAACAGCGCAGGTTTACAAAATGAACCCCACTTTTCTTCCATCTTTAAGAATAAAAGGGCCTGCTAAGTCTACTCCTACGACTTCAAAAATTGATGCCTATCTGATTCTATCCTCTGGAAGTGGCACATAAATTGTTTTCATTGCTTCCGCGCTGTGTCTTCTACAAATAATTCATCTAGAAATAGCTAATCTTATTGTTTTTTTTTCACTTATGATCCAAAATTTTTCTCGTTGATTAGTTAAGAATGGAAGTTCAGCATCATCTAAAATCAAATGATATTCTAGGACGAGTAGTTTAATTAATTTATGTGTACTTGGCAATAAAATTGGATAATAATTTTTTTTAAATCTTTCCTCTGCCAATGTCGTTTGGATTCGCGAAATTTCTCTTTCATCTTTAAACACACTAATGGACTTTAATTTTTTGACATTCTCAGATGAAAAAAAGAGTCTAGTTTTATCAGTTTTACTGTTAAATTTTATGTTCTTTCCAGATCACGAACCTGGATCATTCTTTTGCGCACATTTGATGTACGTTGAAAAGTAACTGAAAATTCTTGAAGAAAAGTCGTTGACATTATTTAATGTTATTACTACTGCCTTACGTCTTTCAGAATCAACATTCTCTTAGTCATAAATTGGAGTAGAATGAGGCCAATCTTTTTTCGACAACTTCAGCCACTGAAGATCTTCTCACCAACGAGACTCTATAAATTTCTTCTCTAAACAACCTCTTGATGGCAAGTCAGCAGGATTCTCTAAACATTTGAATTTCTGTACTGTCACTATATTTCCACCACAGAAATCGAAGATAATCCCGATCTTCATTAATTATGCTCATCTGTAAAAAGGCCCTTTTTATGTACCCCTTTTTAGACATAATACCAATTCTTTTTTCTCTAAATCTTACTAACAATGATGGTATCAATTCTAAGGTGTTAGGTACTTTTTCAAGGCAATCATTGAGTGAAGGAAAATATTTTTTTTTCTTGTTGATGCGTCGAAAACTGGTCTGACCTTAGTTGTTGAATTTTCTTAGCACCAGGTTTAGACAATTCTTCAAGTGGTACCTTTTCAATTATATCCTCTTTTAACCATTCCTCGAACACTAAATTATATGCATCATATTTTCCTTCTAATTTTAACTTAGTTGTTGTTCTTTCTAGTCTTCAGTTAGATATGTCTCTATACTCAGGAAAATTTTTATCATGTACCCATGATAATTTCACTTCATATCTTCCTTCGTCGTCTTTTCTTAAATTTGCAATAAAATGATCGCTTATAACGTATCAATTTCTTTTTTAGATTTCCATTCAAAGAGATTTCTAATGCCAATGGCTTCTAATTCTAATCTCTATCCCAGAGATTTCTAATTTTTTGATTGTGTATCCAGAGGGAGGTAACTACAGCAGCAATAGAATCTTCCCCTGCAGGTGTTTTCGATTTTCCCATCAAAACCCATCTGAGCAATGTTTCCATAGCAAAAATGCCTGTTGTTAAATTCTGTATTTTTCCAGTGTAAATATATCCAGCTAAGTTTGAGCCTATCAAAAGACAAATTTGCGGGATTCACAATTAACATCTGTGATGTGAATTTCCTTTTCAACTAATTCTGAAATCCAAGGTCCTTTCTGTTGACTAGGTTTAGATCCACAAATTATAGGCTGATTTAAAATAGAAATTTTGCAGTTATAACCGATATGTAGATTCTGAACATTGATTTTATAACATTTATGATTCATATCAGATTTTCTTCCTCCAAAACCAACGTGCGTTAATTTTCTATGAGCTTCTGATTTCAGTCCTAAAGGTTCTACTGTTGATTTTAAAACATAGAAGTATTCATATCCAATATCTATCATAGCTCGTAGATAATGTCTCTGTCCTTCATGTTGTATGGCAACTACAAAAGTTTGAAGCAAAACCCTTCCTGAAATACCTGTTGATGAAAGAGAGCAATTTTCGCAATTTTCTTGCTTACACTAGACAGTAATTTTCGATTTTTGTTTAAATTCTGGATAACAAACAATGTAATGTTACCTACCACAAAACATGCATTGAACTTTAATTTTACAATTTTTAGCTCGATGGATTGTTTTCAAACTCGTAAAACAACAATTTTTCTGTTTCATAATTTAAAAATTTTCATCCTGATTTAAATTTTGTGCTTTATAGCAATCTTTACTTTAATGAGATTTTTCACAAAATATAAATTTTATTACATTGTTGCTATTACTTTCTTTTGCTCCCAAAAACAAGTTGTTCGCAGTAGGTATAATAATATTTTTCTTATCTTTATGAATTTTTTTGTAGAAATCGCATATTTCATATATGACTTGGCAAAAATTATCCATTCTTCTCCTCCCAACTCAGCTCTTAAAAAGTTTAAAAGCTGGGTCAGTATAGGATTTTTCTTCATTTATAGCATTGCTCAGCAAAACTCTTAAAATGTCTTCAGAAATACATGATTCTACAAGTGGGAAGAGCATTGCAGTAAATTTACCGGAAGACATTCCTATCGACTCTAATAATCTGAGACATTATTCAAGTTTATCATATAATTGAGTGACGCTTAGCATTTTGAACAAGTAAAGTTAATAGTTCACTAACATAATATTCCGTTAGCAGTTCCTCACGACCAAATTTTGCTTTGAGGTTTTCTATCGCTTGAATAATTCTTTGCTGTAGGTGGATAACTATCTATGATCTCTTTCTCTCTTGTACCTGGCTACATACACTGTATTAAATTGGAATTTGTCTTCTAATTCTATCTGTTTATGTTCATGAATTCGTTTAAACTGACTCCAAAAACATAACCAGTCTTTAACTTCACCGCCAAATTTCATTAACTCAATTTTGGAAAGTTTTATTTTATATTTTTCATTACTTAATATATTTATGCTTGACTGGGATTTACTTACTATAAAAGAATTAATGCAAACTAGAGCTTCACCATGTTTGACTTTATATTCTTCTATAGCTGCATATTAGTTGGAATAACTTTCACCGTTATCGTCAGCACTTAATGCAATTTCTAAAATTTCATTATCAATAGGCACTAAATCAGAACTAATGCGTTTTAAAGTGGCTAATTTAATCTTAATTTCATTTATTTTGATATTTTCATCCTCAAACAGAGACATTAAAACTTTATATGTCTAAGTAAAATATGATCATAATGGATATTTCTTCTTGACAAGATGATCCAAGGTGAAAAAAAAACTATTTCATATTCAATAAAGTATTTTTACAGTATTGACAGATTTACAGTTCAAGTACTGACTGTTTATATATTTTAATTACTTCTTGGGGTCACCACATGTTAGATACGACAGTAAATGTTTCCATTTTGTTCATTCATTTATTCTAAACAAATTTATTTTTTTGTAAAAACGAACTTAAATTATAAATATGGTTGCCACACAAAACTAAATTAAAACTAGATGAGTGGTTAAATATATACATAGGTGGCTGTACTTGACAGGTTTCATACTTCAATTCTTGATATATCTTCATGTGTCTTATGAAAGAACCAAATATATATCAAATCTGGAGAAATAGAGTTCATAAACATCTTCTGACTTTTCAAACTAGATTCTTCAGATATTAGATAATTATTATGGAGCATCCAAACTTTTTCAAGGCTAGGTTATAACCCTGACTCCAGTTCCAAAGCAAATTTTTGCTTTAATGTTTAATCAATGGAAATATTAATTTTTTAACTTTTTATTTGAGGACGTTACTGGCATTTTTTCAAAAACAACAATCACTCATGATTGTAATAGCTTTAAAATAATTTTTAAATGCCAAATTCAATAACTTTATTTCTGTACTTTTGGTTATTATTTACTAGCCGCCTTTGGCGACCAGCTGGTTCGCCATGAGTAATACGTTCTAAAATTTTCAATTAAATCACATATTCATTAGCCAAAATTTAAGAAATAGTTAAAGTTAAAAGATTCAGTTATTAGTAGTTAAAGAGTCGGTAACTTTATTCGAAAAAACTTTTTGAGTTTAATGCTCTAACAATTTATCGATTATGCTTCCAAAATATTAAAAATGTTTTTTTCGGTGATGTTGCCAAAATGTTAAATATGTTTTTTAAAGAAAGCGAAAAAGGGGAAAAATTATTGAATTAATGATACAGATATTACAAACGATTATAGAAATATGCTGTCTAAATTCAACCAGATTTACTGTAAATAAAGATAATTTATGGAATTAATTATATATCTATTGCAAACGATCATAGAATCCATTGCCTTGCATTTGTTTTTTTAGAATATATCTCATTTTATATTTATGTTATTTTATCCAGTGACATACTGAAAGTTGTATTTCTTTAGATTTGATTTGCGATGATAGTTTTTTTTATTTGAACTTCCGGCATTGTTTTATTTTATTTTATCCAGTCACGTGCTCAAAAAAACATGGTTAAAATATTTCTTTAAAAATTCGTTAAAAATAGAAGCTTGAGTTATACATTAAAACACTGATATCAAAAGTTCATCTCTTTTTAATTAAAAGCTAAATATTCTTCATTTTTTAAAGACATTATAGACTCGTGCTACATACTATGCAGTTATTTGCTTCATTTAGACTTTTTTATAGATGTATTTCTATTATTAAACAAAGCTCATTTATTTAATTAATAATATTGTAAAAGTCACAAAAAATTCTTTGCGTTTTCTTTTTTTTAAAAAGAAAAAACATATTTCATATTTATTTCATTTCATGCAGACACGTGCTGAAAATTGCATTTTTAAATGTTTAATTTGCAACAATTATTTATTTTTTTAATTTGAGTTTTTATCTATCTGATGGCAACCTATTGATAAAAGATAATTTTTCCCCTTCCACTCGTAACGTGCTCCTGCAGATTAAATTTTATTGTTTTGTCCGAAATATATTGTTGAAAAATATAGTTGAAATGCTTCTTTAAAAATTCATTACAAACAGAAGCTTAAGTTAAATGTTAAAATACTGATACTATTAGAAAGCTAATTTTTTTATCTTTAAATTGATGTTAAAATCATGTTTATCCGATAATATTTTCGGAAGTTATAGCGGAAAGACGTCGAAATTTCGCTTAAATTTTAATTAATTCAAATTCTAATAAAAAATTCTAAAAAAGGGCTCCGAGGTGCACATTCCCGACCTCCAAGGTATACATGTACCAAATTTGGTAGCTGTAGGTCCAACGGTCTGGCCTGTAGAGCGCCAACACACACACACACACACGCACACGCACACACACACACACATTGAGCTTTATTATAAGTATAGATTATAAAGTTTTTTTTTTTTGATCTTATAGTGTCTTCTTTAATTTGGATGGTCATACCACGCGTTTTATTAAAATATGTTAAATAACTATTTTTCAACAAATATATCTTTCAGTAATTAGTATTTTATCTTTCTATTTATATCCAAATTTCGAGATTGTGATAAATCAATATTTAAATGTGACACCAATTGTAAAAAACGATGTAAATTGAAAAATAAAATAAAATAAAACTCTTTTTTTTAAAGTGAAACTCATGCAGTTTATTTGAATGATACATTTAAAAATATTTTTCTATACATAGCCCAATTGGTAATACTATCCAGTCTACTAACATAACTCACTGGCTTGTAGCAAGATTTGCTGCAAATAACTATCATAAATTTATAAAGAACATTCATGATAAATTTTAACCTATGTATCAGGTAATAAAATCACGAATCACGATGTTAAATATTTGTGGGGCTAGTAATAAAAGGTGAGATTGTTATTATTTCAAAATCTTCTTGAAGGTGTGTATTATGATCATCTTGTGTCGAGCCAAAGCATAAAGGACTTACCCACAACTTCGAGGTGTTTTGTTGTTTGGACGCATCTGAAATAAGGTTTGTCAGTGGAAACTTGGCACGTATAGTTACCGAAACTCTCCAGGCTCAAGTTCCGTAGATACACAGAGCTCTTTTCTGATTTTGATATCTGAAAGAAAGTAGTACGTTAGATTTTGCATTGACAGGTTTTTACCTTTTTTTTAAAGGAATGAAAAAATAATAAGTAAATAAATAAAAGATGTAAAAGATAGTTAAATATGTATATATATAGGGTGTTGCCGAATGTGACCGACAAATTCAGAGCAGACATCAAGAAGTAGAAGATAAAAAATCCCCATACAACGTAGGGTTTAGTTGGTGAAAATCACAAAAATATAGGGAGTCGGATAATTGTTGAAAGCTGTAAAAAATCTCTGTATGAAAAATGCTTACGTGGACGTAAAATCATGCCGAATATGTTAATCGCCGTTTAGCAACATAACGGCATCACCCAGGAAAATCAACAAGCAATTTGATAAGCAAATGCTGTTCTTGCATCGGTTTGGAAATTTTTTAAACAAAAAATTAGAAGTAAAAAAAACTGACAAATTTTTTTTTCGATGAGTTTAAGTCGGGCTGTATCGATTTTAAAACGAAATCGTTGAAAAAGAGAAGACATGTAGAACGAAAATGCTCAAGATTCATTTATAACAAGAACCAGTCGTAATGAACGAGATGGGGTCAAATGTTTACGTGCAGGGAGCAAAGTCTCTGAACTACAGAAGCATAGTTATGGGATTATGTCAGGACTCAGTTCATTTTTTCAGGCATATTATAGGGTAAAAGAAGTAAATTCAAGTGACAAATGTACAAAATGTTGTCATGATAAAAAATGTTTTGAAATTGAATCCATCGGAAATATTGAGACTTGCTGATCAATGGTTCAATCAAAGGAAGAGATTGTCGGAAGCATTTAAGAGAATATATTCTGCTTTAGGTTTTGCTTTTGCTACCATCGGAGTTCAAATAATACTTCCTTTTGGAACAAGGCCTCATTGCTGTAGGATTTTTTATATGGTGGTCATAACAAACCAGATTATGGTCAGTTATATGTAATTGATACCAGCGAAGTCACTTGAAAACGCATGGAGAGAAATGAAGGATGTTTTCTCTGCTATGGACAAATTGGATTCTAGAGAGTAATCAATCCGTTCATCGAGAAAAGCACATTTTAAAAAAATTTGTTTTTTTCGTGGTAATTTATGGTAATGAAAGGTAAATGAAAGGTAATGTATGTTTCGTGAAATGAAAGGTAATGAAAGGAAAGGTAATGTTTCGTAGTAAATGAAAGGTAATTTATGTTTACAAAGAAATTTGATGCAGGTAATATTTGCGAGTGTACTTTTTCCCATTTTTAAAAATTTCTTTCATTGTTTTATCATATTTCGGAATAACTTGAATCTGAATGTATCTCTTGCTAGACTAAAGATTGTTTAGTAGATGGCAAGCAATCCGAGAGGAGCAACATTAGTAGTTCCTGTAGATTGGCGAGCATAAGCGAGCAGGGATGATGGATTCCCCAATGAACAAAAAATAATAAATGATGTTTCAACTACGAATCTTTTATTTAAAATTCGTAATTCATCGGAGCAATTTACATAAAATATAATTATTTTGTTCATTTAGATCATTTTTAGCAGATGTATGTCCCAAATAAGCTGATGAGCGCTGATTAGAGTAATTATTCTATATCTATCTATTAAATCACATTTGTTTTAAATTAAACTGTTTATTGAATTAATAATATATATATTATAAAATATTATAGAAAACTTCTTAGGAAATATCAAATATCAATTTTTTTTCAAATCGTAAAGACTCGTGTTGAAAGTTATACATTTTATGTTTAATTTGCAACAAAAATTGTTTTATTTTTTAATTTGTACTTCCGTTCATGGGATTGCAACATGTTGATAAAAGCTAATTTTTCCCATGCCTGCTTAACGTGTTCGTGCTATTAAAATTTTATTTTTATTTTTCGCGAAATAAATATTAAAAAATATGGTTAAGTTATTTTTAAAAAAAATCATTAAAAAGAGGAAAAAGATTAAAAAATTGTATCATTCTAAAGATAATTTTTAAATTTTAATTTGATGCAAAATTTTTTGTGCAATAACATTTTTAGAAGTTATCACAGAAAAAATCCGAAATTTGATGTAACTTTTAATTAATTAAAATTCTAATCAAAAATACAAAAAATTGCTCTGAGATGCATATTTCCGGCCTCCAAGGTATACACGTGCAAAATTTGGTAACTATAGGTCAAACGGTTTGTCCCGTAGTACACCAATACACTCACACACGTAAGCACACGCACGCATACACACACATTAGCTTTTATTTTAAGTATAGATATAGATTAAATACGAAATATTTCGTTTTTTAATTCTCTTTTGAAATTTCAGAATTTGAAATATAAACCAGCCAAAATCGTAATGAAAAGTATGAAACGAAGGAAAAAACAATGTATAAAATAATTATTGTTTTAAGTTGTTGCGTTAGTCATGCAAAGAAGACATTTACGTTTGCTCCAAGATATCGACAGGATAAGCGGGTGTATCGGGAGCAAGTAAAGTTCAACCATTATTTGTATGAGTTTGCATTTAAACGAAAAGCTATCGATCCGAGGGGAAAAAACTTTAAAATTATAGGTTATTAAAATAACTCTTAAATCAGCAATGAAAGTTAATTTGACTTAAGGCTAGAATAAATAAAAAAAAGCGTTAGTTAAAAAGTATTTTCATTTCTCTTTTATTTATAACAAATTTCAATTTCCATTTAAGTACATCCTACGTTTGATAAAATTTCAGATTAATAACTCAATTTTTTTTTAAAAATACAACTTTATCGCAAATAAATTTTCTGAAAAAGTATATTTTCTCCCTTTCGGAATTCACAGACAGAAGGGGAGGGGATGCTAAAAGTGTTTTCACACGATTTCAGATAGAAAGATCTTATTGTGATGGAAGTGGTTTAAAAAACACATCATACAGTGTTCGTGCGAGTAGTGGTGCGTGACTGGCGACTACCAGGAAAAAAAATTCAGAAATAATTACTAAGACAAGATGTTGACATCAAATTTGATTTTCATCTCTTTTCCCCAAAAACTAACTACTTCAATCCTAAACTTCAGAATAATACTTTTAGAATAGGAGTTTTTTTCAGACGATTTCATTTTTTTTTCGAAAAAATAGAATTTTTGAAAAGAAATAATGCGGTTTATCGGTCTGAAATATTTTACCAAACATTTACTTTTGCATTACGTATACTTAAGAAGAATTCTAAAGATTTAGTACGAATTAAAAAGAAATTAAAAATATATTTTCAAATTTACACTTTTTGCAATTGTTTCTGTTTTAATCACCCGGCATTTTAAGACACATTTTAATAATCTTAATAATGGCAATAACTTCTTAAATTTCAACATTTTCTCTTAGATTGATAGCAGTTTATTTAAATGCAAAAACTGGTCTAGTCGATATGTAGAAGTATATGTGAAGGGTTTTTTCATCTTCTTGTATAGAATTACAGGGAAAGAACCATAATTACCAAAATGACAGTCGAACTGTTGTTACAAGAAACACGATTATTCAAAAACGCAATAACTTAAATGTATCAAATTTGATTGCGTGATTTCGTAATTACAAGTGTAGTTTTGGTTCAAATTTTTGTTTCAATCTGAGGGGTATGAGAAGAGAGACGCGTCTGAAACCCAAATTCGATTTAGAAACTATTAACTCTGTGGCAGAGATTTATCATCAAAAACCTTTGCTAGGGGGTCGATAATTTCTAAAATTCGGACGTTTCTAAGAATCGTTTTAAACGTGTCCTCCCCAACTCCTCGCCGTTTGAATCTGACCAAGAATCTCAGTCATTACAAATGTTTCATTTGTTCCAAAGTCTAATATTTCGTAATTATTATACACATATTACTGGTGCTGCTTCTTGTTAAGCGACAAATAATATTATCTCGTAGCTTCTAGGTTTAGTTTAGTTTAATTATATTAATACCCCGTTTTAAAGCAACCCTCGAGTTATTTTTGGCCAAACCTCAAAATTTTGAACTATGGTCAGATGATGACGACGACACCTGAATTGCCATTTCTCGTCCTTCTCTACTAGTTCCGCGGTGGCCTGGTGGTAAGGTCTCGGCTTCGGAACCAGAGGGTTTTGGGTTCGAGACTCGATTCTACTGAAGAGCTGTTGTGTGAGGGGGTCTCTTGTAGGTTAAATCTGTCAGGCCAAACGTCCTCCCGTTGGTGTGGTGTGGAGAGGGGGGTGCCAGTTCAGGTGTCGTTCTCTTCATCTGACAAAATTACGAGGTCTGTCCCAAAATAGCCCTCAAGTTGCTTTAAACGGGACGTTAATATAACTAAACTAAACTAAACTTCTCTACTAATCCCAGCCGGGAGAACATATGGACTGTACAGATTTAACGAGTACAGTAGTAGTAGGTTTTGAACCTGGCATCCTCTTGTAGCGAAGACGATACTTTATCACTATGTCACAACTGTCCTTTAAGACTTCTAAAAAAGATTACAGACTGTACCAAAAGATTTCTTTACAAAATGCCAAAAGTTCTCTATCGCTAAGTTATTAATAACTTTTAAAGAATGGCGCAAAATATAAGAGCCATTTGGAGACAAAATTTTAAATACTAACGACATCTTTATTTATTAAGAGTAGCAGATTAGAGCGAAAATAATCTTTCCTCCGATATAAACATAGTTTTTAATTAACAATGGCAATTACTTAACGAAACTAAGTATCACGAAACTTTCAAATACGAGAAAATTTTGCAGTGAATTCCTTCAGTTCGTTTTTTTTTAAAAAATAGTTTACAAACTGTTTTATGAGTTTTTAACCACATAAAGAAGGATTATTAAATCAAGTAACTGAAGTTTAAAAAGTATTAAAGAAATACAAATTTATTCTTTCGATAATTCCTTTAAACTTTATGTTCCTTTTTAAATCTTTACACACTATTTAGATTTTAAAAAATTCCTAGTAATAATTTGAAAATTCTTGTCTTAATCTATTATGATATTATAATTTAATAACCTTCGTTTTTCGATTAGCTTTTAAATTAAAATAAATTTTTTAAAGAACTTTTAAATTTTGAGGCACGAAAAAAGTTTATTCATTAACATTAATGGAAGCGAGTACAGCGCAAAATATGAATCTTTTATTCAAATATGCGTCCCTTCCTCTGTTTTTCTTATTACATCTGAGCTTTTAAGGCCATTAAAGTTGTTGGGGAAAAGTTTCTCACGTGCCGAAAGTTTTCTTAAAGAAATTACTGGATTTCGATAATTTCCAACTAATGCCTTGTAATGCAATTATTGATCGCTGTGGCACATAAAATGCTGAAACTCCTTTTTATGAAATGAAGGGGCAAAAAACGAACAGGATTTCGATATTCAAATATTATCACTGAATAACTGAACTGACATGTTGAAGGAAAAGGAGAATCTTTTTTTTTGTGGTCACATAGATTTTAAATTAATACATATTTTTTTTTTATTTAAAAATCTTGTCGAAAACTTGAGCATAATATTAAGGCTTTTTGCACATTTTTGGACCCATTTTATTCAGATTTCATATAAAATGATGCTTGCTCTTTAATTATTATTTTTGATTGCTTCTTATTTAACTTTCATTTTCAACTATTGTTTTAATATCCATGATAATATTTATAAAATTAGCGTTAGCAGATTTTATCACTCTTTTGCCATAGATTTATTTCCAGGAATAGATTTAGATTTACGACGACCCATTTCTTTTTTTAATGACCTAAACCCGCAAAAAATTGATGTGTAAAGCATTTGGTGATTTAGTAGGAAGAAGAATTAAAAAGTATTGGATTAATATTGATTTCTTGTTCCTTTTTTTTAAAGGCTTTTAACTATGGGCTTGTGTGAAAAGTTGTTTGTTTTGATTTGATAAAATTCTATTGCTTGATAGTTTGACATCGTATTGTTTATCTTCTTGGTATGGTGCTTGGTCTCGATACATGGGTTGATATAAATGGTGTAGAACCAAAGTCAACACTCACTCACGCACACCCACACATGTGCGCACACACATACACACATTCACTCACACATGTGCGCACACACATACACACATTCACTCACACATGTGCGCACACACATTCACTCACACATGTGCGTACACACATTCACTCACACACACAAACACTCACATATACACAGACACACATTCACTCACACACACAAACACTCACATATACACAGACACACATTCACTCACACACACAAACACTCACATATACACAGACACATAATCACTCACACACACAAACACTCACATATACACAGACACACAATCACTCACTTATACACAGACACACAATCACTCACATATACACAGACACACACACGCAATTTGTCATTGGGAAGAGATTCAAATTTCATATTCTATTTTCTTTCCTTTTTTCTACGAATTCAAATGCAGAACATATATTATACAGTTATCGAAAATTGAAAGCAGGACCACTATTACTGGTTTGGAGACAATATGACAATTTCCATTGATTTTGTGATTAAAATTCATGCGAAAAATAATGCTGAAATTTTTTTAAACAAATAAAGATTCAAGGTCCATAAATGAATTAATGCATTTCGTATTATTTCCTATGAGGATATGAACTTCGTCTAACTACTCTAACTCTTTGATTAATTTTGTTTCTCTTGAAGAAGTTCTACAAATACGTAGACAAAAGACATTGAATGAAAAAAAACGGGTATTGTTTCTTCTGGAAGTATAACGTGGATTTGTGGTAGAATTCGCCTTATTCTGATGACAGAACGTATTTCCAGCAAAAGAACATTCGTGTTTGGCATTTAGGACTCCATTCTCAGTCCTTGTATTATTGTCGCGACTACAATTTTTCAGATCATCCCGATTGACTAAGTTGTACGGAGAGGAGCGGGGCGGAGGCGGTAATTCATTTATGATATAATTGGAATCCCCACTTTAGGAAGTCCAGGTGTTGAAGCTCAGCTGCATTCTATAATCATTTATTTGAATTTATCTCCGACATATTTTTTTCATAAAAACCCATAAAAGAAATTATAGAAACAGAAAAAGATTAATATCCTGAAAACTATTTCAGTAACTATTTTTTAGAAAGAAAATATATCTTAGCACAGCACTTTTCTAAACTGATGTGTTATTAAATTTCGTCCGAATATCATTTTGTGTCATTTGATTTATTCCGTTGATTAAATAATTTTTCGTTACTTTTTTGTAAAAAAAAGAGTTAGTTTTATTTTGCTTGAAATTTGAGAGAGAAAAAAAAGGAACACAAAAAGAGAAAAGGAATCCTATTTTGTAGCTACGAAAACTAGCAATTGAGACAGCCTCCTTAACTATTTTCTCTCCATCTATTCCTTTCAATTCTTTTGTTTCAAATATCGTTTGTTTTCCGAAGAAATTTCTTTTGATTCTTGATGACCGCTATTTTCCATTTTCTTTCTTTCCATTCCATTTCCAGGTCTTCTTAAAAAAGGAATAAGAAAGTAAAAGGGATTCTTTTCTCTTAAAAAAAAAAAGAAGTAAACTTTGATAAGATTTGGAAAGGTGATTCGAATTTGAGATGGAAAATAATCTCAAAGAAGGATTCTAGATTCCACTTCTATTCTATATATTAAAGAAGGAGGGGAAAAAAGTGTTCATCTGTTCTTATCAGAGTTAAAGAACTGCATTCGGAATAATCCACTTTGGATCGGAACTGTAGAATATTGGCTTCCAGATTTTTCCAAAGAGCATTAAAAGAATTGCCATCTATATTTCTGTAATTAATTAATTTCATTCTAAATTGACATAGAGGACATTCAGGGGAAAAGTGAAAATACAAGGAATAAGTTTTAATGTGGTATATCATTATTTACATGACAAGTTGTACATTATTTACAATTAAAAAGGGCACTCTACGAAGAATAAGAATATTGATGGATTTTACGCACTCTCACTATGGATATAGTTTTGTCTACTTTTATATTTAAATAAAGAATGATGTCATGTTAAGTAAAATATTTTCTTACATTTGATGGATGCTAAGAAAGGATTGTATGATTAGTATGATATATGTATCACATTATACGTAAATTGTAATATAATTTACAGAGAAAAGCCTTCAAGGTAGACATTTGGACCTACAAGTAATAAATTTAACACATAATTACATTTTGGGAAAAAAAGAGGTTAAATATGAAAGGATTTTCAAAAGTTTAATAAGATTTTAATAAAAAAATCAGTCAAAGTTATATATTTTTTAAAATTATAATTGAAGCATGCTTTTGAGAAACACTTTCAAAGCATTTAAAAGTAAAAAAATAAGCTTACCAAGTTTTATTTTCGTTCATTGTTTTCTATCACTCTAATTATTTTCAAATAAGTTTTCAGACTGTTTCATTAAGAATTATCATAAATTAATAAAAAATAATTACTAATATTTTTCCTCCAAATTTCGAAGGTTTTTCTCTAAATACCTTTTCCGTCATCCAATGTATTTATCTCATTTTTTTTTACTGTCTTGGGTACATGTTGAGTATCTTTTTTTTCTTTGTTTTGGCAGGCTCTTTTTAATTACCTTAGCAGGTTTTATCTCTGCTTCCAAGAAACGGAAACCTTGGACTCATTTCTTTAAATTCATGAAAAGAAAAAAAAAAATCGCATACCGCTAAATTTGGATCATAACGTGGATGGGGAACACGTGTGACGTTGATATTTGAAAGATGACGTAGTGCAATCTGGATAACTACAGAGCACAAACATGTGCCGTATACTGTTTTCCTAAGACATTAATTGCAGTCATTGAAATGCTCCTTTTTTTCTAATAGATCTCATCATATGATTTGATGATCTTTTCTTATTATCATAGTAATGATGTTGATGTTTATTTTCCTAAGAACAATCACTGGTAACTGTTTCATTTTGCTTTGAAATCATTTGGCTTTCCTCTTTAAATATTTTAGATATTTTCTAGCTGTCCCATATATAACTCTCCAGTAATTTCCTGTAATCTATACTTATAATAAAGCTCAATGTGTGTGTGTGTTGGCGCTCTACAGGCCAGACCGTTGGACCTACAGCTACCAAATTTGGTACATGTATACCTTGGAGGTCCGGAATGTGCACCTCGGAGCCCTTTTTTCGAATTTTTAATTAGAATTTGAATTAATTAAAATTTAAGCGAAATTTCGACGTTTTTCCGCCATAACTTCCGAAAATATTATTGCACAAGTATGATTTTTATATCAATTTAAAGATAAAAAAATTAGCTTTCTAACGGTATCAGTGTTTTTAATTTATAACGAAAGCTTCTATTTTTAACGAATTTTTAAAGAAATATTTTAACCATGTTTTTATCACGTGAGTGGATAAATTAAAAGAATGCCGGAAGTTCAAATAAAAAAAATTATCATCGCGAAATAAATCTACAGAAATTCAACTTTCAGCACGTGACTGGATAAAATAAAAAAAATATAAAATGTGATATTTTCTTTAAAAAATAAATGCAAAACAAAGGTTTCTACAATCGTTTGCAATATCTATATCATTAACTCAATAAATCTTCTTTATTTACGGTACACCTGATTGAATTTAGACAGGATGTGCATTGAAATCCCGACTTAATGGCATATTTATGTAATCGTTTGCAATATCTGTATCATTAATTTAATACTTTTTTTCCCTTTCTCGCTTTCTTTAAAAAAACATATTTAATATTTTGGCAGCATCATCGAAATTATTTTTTAATATTTTGGAAGCATAACCGATGGTTCAAACTGACTGATTTATAAAATTAAAGAATATTATTAGGAAAAGGTGTACTTTTAGAACTTTCCGTCCATCATGTTAAAGAAAATATTCATTTCAGGTCAATACATGCCCGGAATTACTTCAAGGCTAATGAATATGTGATTTAATTGAAAATTTTAGTACGAATTACTCATGGCGAACCAGCTGGTCGCCAAAGGCGGCTAGTATTAAATAAACTGCAAACTTTTAAGGCATTCATTTAAGGCGACAAACAAAATTCCTATGTGTTTGTCGTGTAAATCCATTTTTTGATTTACGTGACATTGAAACAAAGTGCACTTGTAACAACCTCAATAAGCTGTCAGAGCCACAGTACCGATGTGAATCAAACGCCATCTTTTTTTCCTTTAATCTGCTGCACATTCAGAACTAATTTAATTTTTATAGATTTTTTTTGCCACTTTCAAAAAATTATGATGAGTTTTTACTAAATAGTTTTTGTAATTTGACGACATAGTACAACATACAACATCAATTTTCGATGTTTTAGAGACTATGTTATGTATGAGAATTTTTACGCATGAGAATTTATACGATATATTTTGCGTGTGAACATTCTTGTTGTTGTATGATTGAGGGCAAATTTTAAAAATAAAATAAAGAGATTAATCAATTTGAAGTATTCTCTAGGTAATTATAGCTGATTATTCTGAATCTATTTGAGGCAAACGGAAAAAAATGAATGATCGGATGGTGTGACAATATTGGTAAGAACTGAGGTTGAGTTTTAGGGGTCATTACATGTTAAGACACAGCTCCTCCCATAGGAGGTAGTCACACCACTCAATTGCTGTACCTACTAGGGAAGCTCTTTAAAGCATTCCAAACATGTTCACTAAGTTTTAAATTAAGATAGAAATCTAGATAACCCATGCAATGGATATCCTTATTTTTTAAAATATCCTGAATAACATGAGATATATGTGGTTGTTGATTACTGCCCATAATTACAAATTCTGGACTTTATGTTCTCTTGGAACGAATCCACTCGGAAGAGTACAGCTTCATCACAATAATCAGCTATCTTCGGGCACTGAATCTCCATCGAAAATGTGAAGATAATTTCTTCTGTTCATCATTGAGCTTCATTATACAAGTAAGTCAAGATAGCAAAGAAATAACTGACCAAATCGAAAATTAGCTGTAATTGTGAAGTGTTTGTGCATTGAGTTAAATAGGAAGTATTTTTCTGAATTACGAGGGGAGATAATAAAAAAGTTTACAAAGCAATCGAAAAATGCCTTATTAGCTATAGACACAGGATACAAATGGTAATTAAAAGACGTATCTGGCGGTTATTTCTCTGCATAATTACCTAGTCTGTTGAGGGATTGGGTCGTTCGGAAAGTCATTTCGTATTTTTGTGTCAAAATGAAAAGAAATTTTCGTTTAATGAATAAATTATTTATTAAATTATAAAATTGCCATTCTGGTCTAATACCTTTTGCCATATTTTTGGTAGTAACATGATTACACGCTCATAAAAGTTTTGGTCTTTGCTGTAAAAAAAAACTGATCGAGGTGGTTTTTGGCCTCCTCACTTGAAGGAAAAATTTTGCAAATCAGTTCTGGTACTGATGTACTGTTAACACATCTTCTCCACACATATTGGCTAATTTATTTCTGGCTTGAACAGCATTTTTACCTTTTATATAGCAAAAAAGAAAAAAATGACGAAAATGCTGTTTATTGCTCTCCATATTTAAAAGGGCACCATCCAAAAACTACTGCGAAGAATCAGCTGCACTTTTTCACACTCAAGCCTTGCTATATCAGCTCTTAAAACATAAAATGATTTTGCAGTTTAAGTATGAAATTGGGTGCGAAAAATGCAATTAAATCCTTTGTCAGGAAAAAACGAAATTACTTTCCGAACAACCTAATATTTATCATATAGTTGGACCAATTTTTTTTAACCCGTCTTGGTAATAATCAGGTGTATTGAGCCTGTTTCGGCACTTTTTTGATATGAGAATTGTTTCGGGTAAGTGTTTTTTCAATGCCGGGTAAAAAAAAAATGATTACTGGGAACCAAATAAGGGCTGCATGGAGCGTGGCTCCAGCTTCAACGAACGACGCCCTTTTCCCACTTGTTGTCTATTCACTGTTTCGCCCCAGTACACTTCATTGATTTGTCTGTGAATGTACGATGGAAACACATTCTTGGTCCATAGAAATCATATCGCAGCTGGCACATCTATGCGAGATCGCTTCTCTAGACGTCTTGCCATTACTATTGCTGCTTCAGGTCTCAAGTCACTATATGTTCGAACGACCTATTTAAGACAACTAGCACCATGTATGTCCACTCTGGATAAAAATATTCCCATCCACCATTTCTACATGCCGAACACTGCTGTTTATTGGTGCTGCCTTTTGGATTACTCATCGCAAATATAAATAAATATTGCATAAATGGCATTTCTGGATTCGAATTTAAGTATACTTTTCATATCGTTATTTCTTTTTAAAAATACAACAGTTCAAAAAATTATTATAAAATATTGGGAGATATATGGTCATGATGTATTCCAGTTTTGAAATAAACACATATAAGCAAAACATATTTAAAAAGAAAACTAATTTAAAATTAAAACAAAAGTTAATTCAAAATTAGAATAACTAATTAAAATGTTGTTGTCGTGTCCGTGTTTTTGACGGAAAGGGGGTGCAGTAGCTTCTGAGGGTAAAGACCCCTGAGCACCCAGAGGGCAGAAGTCTGACTTCTAGCTCACACACACGACACAACCCTTTTTTAGAGGGTGGTCGAATTCATTCATACACTCATTCATCCATCAGCAAGTCGGAATTTAGATCCAAATCAGAGACCGACTCATCCCTAATTCAGTACCTCCAGAGGTATCGTTTTGTTATGGGAACTTGGAGGACTTTGCAGTCTCGTCCTATTTAACGTGCCCCAACTGCCATTAGCCAACACGGCGGTCTTTGGCTAAGACGAGGACATAACCCGCGACCTTTCGGTTACGAGACTGACTCTCTACCAACCAGGCTACCGCGGCCAACTAATTAAAATAGTGTATAAAAGTACAGTAACTTTATTTTTAATTTTTACTGTTAAATATGATGGGAGTGTGTGTGTGTGAAAAACATTCTATATCTCAAGAAAAAACATACTATATCTCACCATTTGCCTTGATAGAAAATTAAAATGGTGTTTCGACAGCCATACCTTTTTTTAAAAAACAACTAAAAACACTCTCCAATGAGTAGCGTCTGATTTTTTAATATTATGCATTGAACCTTCCTACATCTCTAATAATTATACCTAACTCACTCTTTTTTTTAGTAAACATTCATTAAAAAATTAAGAACCATCAGATAAAAAAAATTGAAATGAAAAGCAATTTTATGATTGATAGAACGAAAAATGTTTTTGATTTTTCAAAATCGTTTTCAGGAACGCTCAGGCAAAAATGCATCTACAAAATACAGCATCTCCAGTCTGCGGCAATGTTAGTGTCAAAATGATTAATGAAGCAATTTCGTTGGATGTGAGAATCTTTTTGTTGCCATCGCTTATTTTGTTTGGTTCAAAAAAAAAAAAAAGTCGTCTGATGTCTTTGTAATATTTCCCTCTGAACAACAAATCACGAGGCTCTTTATTTATCACGCGCTATTAATGCTGGATTGGAGGAAAATATAAATTATAAAGATGTCAACGACGAAAAATAAAAATTTAACCAAGCAACTTAAAAAAAAAGCTTAAGAAAGAAGGACTAATTGCTTTGTAGAAGTCTGTGCAATGTGGCATGAAATTCTCAACTATTTAGATCGAACTACTTTCACTGTCAGAAATGGAATTTTGAAGCGGTTTTTTTTTTTTTTTTTTTTTTTCAACAGGCAAATAGAACAAAGTTAAAACACAGAAAACTTTCTTCTTCCTCAGATGAAATTCCTTTGAAAAGAAACAAAATTTGTTTTATTTGTCCAAAGCAATTTTCCATGATAAAAAAAAATCAGCAACAGTTTTGTGAAAAACTTTCGCATTCCCCACGATCAAATTTTTGTTAAATATCTCACAGTACTATAATGATTTCGTAGTAATAATGGAGAATATCTTATGCCTTAAGACTCAATCCCCAATGCTCATAGATTATTCATTTTGATTCCAAATATCTAAACTAGGCGAGGATAAATTTTGTGGCTTATATCTTCATTGCTAATATTTGAATAAACATCTTTTTCTAACTTCAAACAAAACAGACTACAAAAATGCATCAATCTTTATTTCAACTTTTAACTTCAGTCAATTAGATATTGTTATAAACTTGTAGTTTTGCTTCTCAGCACTAATAGTATCATCGTGAGAAAGACCTTTTTACGACCAGCCCTGTCGCGTGTTGATTGGTTGCCGCGTCAGTGATCTCAGAGTTTGGCGACTTTCTTCACAGATGGATAATGCTTGAAACTTCGTAAAATTTAAAGATCCATCCAATAGGATATGCCGAGTTAAGTTTAGTTTAGTTATTTTTACGTTCCGTTGTGATGGAACACTAGAGCTATTTTGGAACGGATCATTTTAGAGACACAATCACATAAACATAAAAATGCGTCCATTTTCTGACGCATTCAGTGAGCGTTACACACAACGTAATAAAATGTATACTGATTGTCATGTAAGGCGGCGCTTCTCATAAGAACAGTCCACACCAAATACGGAGGGTTAAACAGAACTTGTGATTTTTATCTGAAGAAGTAGGTGTAGTATTCATTGCAAAATTTCATATGTTGGTTTCTGAAATAAATTATAATGCTTAGGTTTAAGTTTAACTATGTCAACGTCCCATTTGAAAGCAACACTAGAGCAATTTTGAACGGACCTCGTTATTTTGTACCGTGCTTAGATGAAGAGGACAACACCTGACTGGCACCCTCTCTCCACACCACACCAGCCGGAGGACGTTTGGCCTGATAGATTTCACGTGCAAGAGTCCCCCTTACACGACTGTTCTCCGGTGGAATCGAGTCTCGAACCTCAAAACCCTCCGGTTCCGAAGCCGAGACCTTACTACCTGCCACCGTGGCCCTAGGATACGCCGAGATGCTATTGATTGGTCCAGAAGATTCTCGACCCATTTCCCGGGAACTATAAAAGGACAGCAGTCGAGAATTGAATCGCAATCGGAGTCATAGTCTTCGAGAAGATAGCGAAGCAAAGTGAGTTTAAGCTATAACTGAACCGAGCTGTCTGCCGAGTCCTGTTGTCTGTTGTGGAAGTAGCATTAAGTTCTGTGTGGAGTTGTCAGTCATATGGTAGTGATATAGCTAAAGCAAGGGGAAGTTAGAAGTTCAGCAGTTTGGATAGAGAAGCCCCAAGGATCCCGTCCTCTGGATTCTGTTTGGCTGCTTTATGTGTTTTGGTCGATTACCACTTGTGGGCTACTGTTTACTGTAGTGTTCTGCTGTGTGCTATCTTGTGTTCTTCTCAGCTGTGTGTATTTGTTTTCTGTGTATTCGTGCGTCTTTGTTTTAGTGACTTTGTGTTTAAAAAACATCGACGTTGTTTTCTACTGAAGCCTGCTGATTATGTTTTCACACCATACATCCTCTACTAGTGAACGAAAAAATATTATTATATTGATTGTTTTTATTATATAGATTATTTAAATATCGATTATATTTATTAAAGATACTTTATTACATGGATATTATATGTATTATATAGAATATATTATTATTATACTGATTATTTTCAAAGTCTAAATGAATATAAGAACATATACGTTCCTTTTTTTTCAACTAACCAATCACATTAGAAGCAAAGTAATTTAGAAATTAAGTTGTGAAAAGCAATTTATAGCAAATAAATGACTTTAAAGAAATATTTAAATACTTTCTTTTAACTATTAAAAACTAGATTAGAATTCATATGTTAAATGAATTCTTGCTGTTACAACTTACATCGATATATTCCGGAATTAAATTTTGATTTGTTGATGCTGTATATGCAGTTGATATTTTATCCATTTAGCTGGATTAAATTTATGTGTATTTTGAACTGGCGTAAAAGAAATTGAATATATGAAAAAAGTCAATTTTCTGCATCAGTTTAAGTATTCCTTTAAACAACAGCAAGACAAGTCATGCTTCTATTAGTAGTAGAGGCAAAGATAAAAGAAATGAATATGTTAAGTCACACTCTTTGAGGAAGCTGAATAAATAGATGCTCTGCACGAAGTCTCTTATTGAAAGTGGACCATCTTATTTCTTATGGCTCTGATTTTAAAAACAACTTGTAAAAGTTTTTGTGTAGCATCGGTGGTTCAGTGGTAGAATGCTCGCCTGCCACGCGGGCGGCCCGGGTTCGATTCCCGGCCGATGCAAGCTTTGTTTTTTCTGTTCTAAATAGATAAAAACTTTCACAGAAAATTCAATTCTTAACATAGCTTTCTAATCGAAATATTTTTACTTCTGCTCTTAGAGAAGTGAAGGAAGAGTGGCACAAGCTCAAAAGGTGATAATACAAACAAAATTCACTTCCAATGACTGATACTACAAACAAAAAAAATTCTTTTGTATTCAATGTTTTTAATATGTGTTAATATACATCTGAGTATTTCTTCAATTATGTATACATATTTCAATATATATATTTGAATAATATCCACCAATCCAAAACAGAATTGGGTATATTTTGTCTCATTGCCTTTGTTGATAGCTGTCTCGATTACAAAGAATCTTCTCTTCATCCTAAGTGCCATTTTTTTCTTTAGAGTTGATTTGCAAAAGATTGAATGGAATCAAATTTTATCAAAGAGCTTATTTTTCCAGAATCATAAAAACACAATTAATAAGATTTTTTTAAAGTTATTTATTTAAATTGTATGTAATTTTTTCTTGGTGTTCTGAAAATTGTTTTGAAACTACCAAATATCATCTTATCTACAGAAATTTTTCCCCCAAGATTTAAATTAATATTAAAAATTGAAAATTATCAGTTTAACTGTGAAATCCAAATCCAACAAAAAAACTAATTCATGAGGATATTATTAAAAAAATCTCAATATAACTATCAATTTAACTAAGTTTAAATGTATGCATGTTTGTATACTCGTTAGTTTCTATTAAATAATTGAACAGAATTCAACCAAGCGCTGCTCATTTATTACTAGACGCCTTTGGCGACCAGCTGGTTCGCCAAGAGTAATGGGGTCTAAGATTTTCAATTAAATACTTATGTGCCTTGCTCTCTTTGTAATTTCTCTGCCAGATATACTTAAACTTCGAAAGTCACGTATCACTGATTTGCTAAATTAATGATATAGATGTTGCAAACGATCTTAGAAACCTTTGTCTTGTATTTCTTTTTTAGAAAACATAACATTTAATATTTATTTAATTTTATCCACTCACGTGGTGAATGTTATATTTTTTTCCGATTTAATTTGCAGTCATAGTTAATTTATTTTTTAATTTGAACTTCTGTCAGTAGGATTTCAACAGTTTAATAAAAGCTATTTTTTCCCTTTGCTCGTTCATTATTTATTTTAGAAAATGTCACATATTCTATTTCTTTTATTTTATCCAGTCACGTGCTAAAAGTTGCATTTCTTTAGATTTAATTTGTAATGATAGTTTTTTTTTAGTTTGAACTTCAATCAATAGGATGGCAACACGTTGATAAAACCTAATTTTTCCCCCTTGACGTGCTCGTGCAGATTAAATTTTATTGTTTTGTCCGAAATATATTGTTGTAAAACATGGTTAAAATATTTCTTTAAAAATTCGTTAAAAATAGAAGCTTAAGTTATACATTAAAACAAAGATGCCATTAGAACTCTAATTTTTTAATGTTTAAATTGATGTAAAAATCATGTTTGTGCGATAATATTTTCGGAAGTTATATCGAAAAATCGTCGAAATTTCGCTTAAATTTTAATTAATTCAAATTCTAATTAAAAATTCGAAAAAAGGGCTCCGAGGTGCACATTCCCGACTTCCAAGGTATACATGCACCAAATTTGGTAGTTGTAGGTCCAACGGTCTGGTCTGTAGACCGCCAACACACACACACACACACACACACACACACACACACACACACACACA
>JAPMOQ010045764.1:0-17091 GCA_026543055.1 Argiope trifasciata | reverse complement strand
ACACACACACACACACACACACACACACACACACACACACACACACATTGAGCTTTATTATAAGTATAGATATAGATGATAGTACAAAAAAAATACTGTGAACTACCAAAATGCTGAATTAAGTCAAATATCAATATAATTATAAATTAAACAAACTTCCCGTGTTTCTCTGCTGCAATTACTGAAAATTATTTTATGCTATCTTAATACTGAAAATTTTACCTGTTCAATGATATAAATTTATTAAAAGCTATTTTTATTATTTTTTCTAAAATTTAATAAATGATTGAATAGAGGTAAATAATTTTGAAGTAGGAAAATTTAGAGACACGGTTTCTTAACAAAATAATATCTATAAATTAACTATGGTTTTCCTCTGCTCTAGTTTTTAATTTTAATTTTAAGAAAAACTTTTAGGATATGACGAAAGTTTAATCCCGAGAAATGCTGAGTGAATTTTATGGAACGTTTCTATAAAGTTTATAAAAAATGAATCGGGAAATTTTTTTTATTCCAATCTTATTTTAGAAATTCGTACAAGAACTGAAACTTTATAAATTTATTTATCACTTATTTTCCTATTATTTGAGTGATTAAGAGTAAACTTAATACTTTTTTTATTTTGCTCTATAATCTAAACTATTTATTTAAGGTGTAAGTATACGAAACTTCGAAAATCGTTCAAAATATTTTTTTATTGTTCTGTTGTGTTCTCTGATCCTTTAGCTTTCAAACGATATCAAAATGTAATCAATATTCAGAATATTTCTCGAATTGTGAGGATTTTTTTTGATACTTTCACTAAAAACTCTAGATTTAGTTTTTTTAAACTCATTTTATGAAGAATGATATTTTCCTGCTATGAGGCTTCATTCAAGCAATCATAACTCAACAAGAAATTACCCAAATATAGTTATTTATATACCAAAATACTCTGTATAAAACATTGAATATTTTGTGCCTCAATCAAAGTTATATTTATAGAAATAAGTTTTTAATAGCTATTTCAAAGTTAAAATAACAGAAAAAATCTCGTTTTTTCTATACATCACTGACGAAACAATTATAAAAAAACTATGTATTTTTATAACTTGATTGAGGCAGGAAATATTGGAGACTAATATTATCCATAGTTTCCAATCAGAGTTATGGGCCTGTACAAATTAAAATTTAAGAAATGTTAAAAAAAATATGCTAATTAGCTCTATAAATTTCAATTAATTAATTAATAAACAGCGTAATATAGTATTTTTGCACTGAAATGAGTTTAAACATATATTAATGACCTATTGTGAAAAAACTCGATTGTAAAAATTTAGATAAAAAAAAATTCTTCTAGTGTGTACGTACACCTTAACACTCTGATATAAAACTTCATAAACCCTTCACAGTGGAATCTGAGCAATGTACTAAATATTAGATTGTAATAAATGTTTTTTTTTATGGAAACCCCCTCGTTCCCCCATTTGTTTTGGCTGACCGTATTGGTCTGAAATTCTCAATTCGAAAATTTTCAGTTATAAGTTTGAATAGATACTATTTTTTAATTTTCAATGAAAATTGAAATATCCCTGGAAGTTCCCGAGAATCCAGAACTAGTTGCACTAAAAATTTAGATCTATATTGATCGAACTGTTTCACGACAGAAATGAGCCATACATTTCCGGGAAGTCAAAATATTGGTGTGAATTTGACCATAATGATGACAAGGCATATCTCCAGGGAAAGTTGTACCATGGCTAGTGACAGACATTCGGAGATAAACATAGTTCCCAATAGAGTACTAGTATGTCTTATTCAGCTTATCCTATCCTCTGTAATATGGTTGGTATTTTTCTTTTTGAGGTTATCTTTAAAATTTACACTTAATGTGCATTCAAAAAATATATTTAATACCTTTACAATGGGCGTCACTATAAAATTCAATAACTAAGATTATAAAATGTGTAATTTTAAATATATATATATATATAAATATTTGCAAGCATTTCTTAATTGTTTAATTTTGATACCTTTCACATTTTTTATCCACGTTTAAGTTTTTTAGAAGCATGAGACGTAATTGGATTTCACTCACGTTAAATATCCCAATTACTTTTATTCTTAATTCTTCCCTTTCGCTCCCGTTTTTCGCTAGGAAACTAATCAGGGACCTGATTAACTAAGATCTGAGCCAACTATTTCTGTCATTAAGAAATATCTATTTTGAGTTCCAACCATATCCCATCATTTGTTATAGGGTTTAAAGTAGAGAAAAATACATTAGCATAACTGATTGGAAATGCTAAAGTTTTGTAAAAATAGTTTTCTTTTGCAAAAATATACCTCGAAGTTGTTGAGGAAAAAAAGCTGAATTCTTAATTATTTCATTGAAATTTTGATAACACCCTATAGAATGAGACAAAAAAAATGTACCATTTCTACAGGTTGCGCCAGAGAATTATTTAACAGGCCAATAAAAAAAAGTACTTCAGTTATTGTTTTAATTCTTTTTTATTTGTGAATACTATATCAAAACTTTGTTTTCATATAGTTTTAAAAATGACATCGCTTAAATGGCGACCCCCATATATTGATTAAATTGATTTTTGAAGTTCGTGTCCACTCTTTGCAGCATATCAATCGGTATGTTGGCAATGTTGCGAATGTTGTTCTTGAGATGAGATATGGTTCGCGGTAGATGGCCATAAACCAGGGATTTCAAAGTGAGCCTCGTTACGGAAAAAAAATGACCTCGTCTTCAGGCAGTTGTCAAGCAGCATTTTACATGCATTTTGACGGGCCACAAAATCGCGTTCAGTTTATTCTTGCATAACAGCCAATTTATAGGGATGAAATTAAAGGTCTTGATTGAGAATTCGTCGAAGAATGGTGTCAGAAATTCCCAGAGCAGCTGCGTGTTTGTGAGCCGAACGCTGGGGAGAAAGCAGAACTGACTGTCTCACTCTTTCGACATTTTTCGGAGTTCTGGGGGTCCTTTGATATCTGTTTCTGGGTTTAGCGACACTCCTGAAATAAGTCAACCCACGAAAGGAAAACGGGTCTGTGAGGAGGAATTTCAAAGCTAGCGTGGAAGGCACGTTGCGTAGCAACAAGTGAGCGACCGTTAGAAAAGGAGCTCTCGACGGCGAAGGTCCGCTGTTCTCTAGACCAGAGCATGATGGCAACTGACTAGATGGAGAAACAAACATGGGGACTTTCCCCTCCAGTAGCATCACTTATCAATCACCCCTATACGCACCCAATTCACCGCTTGGGAGATTTTTCAAATAAGTAAGTTTCTCTAGCGCACCCTGTATAAACATGTTGAAACAATGACTGACTGGACAAAATAAAATAGTTACAGCATTAATAAAACGAGGCTTCTAATTGCTTTAGTAGTTTTGTTACATTTCCTAATGTATAGAGGTGTTTTTTAAAATACATATAGGATTAAAGATACATAATTTTTTACATTTTCTTTTTAAATTCGATATTCTATGCAAAATATAAAACCTTTAGAATTTATTAAAATATTCTTAGAATTCGAAATAAATAGGAATGACAACGTTAAAATGAAAAAGTAGCCATGCTTCAATTTTCATTCTATTATTTTTAAATTTCGAGAAATATTGTTTTATTTTAAACGAATGGGCTTTGCTATTCGTTGGTAAAATTGCGTTAAACGTTTGTTAATACTAAGCTGTTCATTTGTTAAAATTAGAAAACTATGCTGCCATTCAGTTCCACATTTAAATTTATTAATTTAAATGTTTATAAAAAATATACGTTAGCTTTTTAAAAAAAAATGAGGGCAATTTTATGTAATCAAAAATTAAGAGAAATTATATAGTAATTTAGATTCAGAAAGAGCAATTTCAAACAAGTAAAGGATATTTAAAATGTATTTAAGCATTTCTTTATAGCTATTTAAAATATTCCGTAAAAATTGATCTGAAATATTATTTTCAATTTTGCAACATAAGTCTCTGAATTTTTTTTGTTTACAATCAATTTTAAATTTTTTAGTATACCGTTGCATTATATCAACTGGATAAAAATAGGTTTCGAATCAAATGAATGAAGGAAGATTGCCGAATTTCAACTTGACGAAGCTCTAAGCTACTTGGAATAATAAAAATATATCTCTTAAAAGGGATATATTTTTTAATGCAACATGAAAATAATCAGATGCATCGTTTCGAATACTTTATTTGGTTAAAAAAAATGCACCGACAAAACAAGTCACGCTTCGTTCAGTAATATGGGGCAAAGGTTAGGAGGTTTCTATAAGTAAGTTGCTGATCTTCGAGGCTACTGTATAAACAGATATTACGCGCACATCATCTTCAAATTCGGTCATTCTGCCCTTTGGTCATTGTTTTAAAAATAAATTGAAAATTGTTTCATGAAGCATCGGTGGTTCAGTGGTAGAATGCTCGCCTGCCACGCGGGCGGCCCGGGTTCGATTCCCGGCCGATGCAGAATATCTTTTAATCAATTTAAACATTCGTCAAAAAATCCATTCATACTGTTGTTTTTGTAGTAATTAGAATATTTACGATTCATTTCTTCTTCTTTTCATTGAATATTTATAAATATGGAAGAAAATGCTACTTTGGCTCTGGAACAGAGTTGCCGAACCTCTGTTTCAGCTTTGAAGGGCTGAAAACTACTACAGATGCTTACTTTAAATATTTGTGTACAAACACTTAGTGACATCAGAAGATAGATTTAATCCATCGGCTGGATATAAACCATTTGTTAGTTTGGCATATAAATTGTTAGTTCCCTTATCAGCTTTTCCCTTTTTACACCGTACTTTCGTTACATTGCATTGTAATTTTAGAGTTTTTAACGGGGAAAAAGAAATTTATATTTTGCTGAATTCAAAATTTACGAAGTATGAGCAAAAACATTCTGAGTTTCCGGGTATTTCAAAAATGCTATAGGCGAATCAAACCCTTTTCTTAAGAAAGAATTACAAGTTCTTCAACATTTTAGAAATAAATTATTTGTTTTTATGTCGCCTTGCTATTTTCCGCATTAATTGAAGACCACATTTTCACGAATTCAAATGTTCTGTAATGTTTCCTCCCTCTTTTATGATTAGCAGGTGATATTTTAAAGATACCATTATAATTCTTAACAAAAACAAAAATCTGTAATTCTTATTGACAAGAAAACAATACTATTAACCAACGTCATGATTTGAAGGAGTTTTCATCATGATTCCAAAATCGTTATGAGAAGGCATAAATTTACTGGGGAAATTCTTTAAACAGATGAAATTATTGCATATTTTATTTAAGTCAAACGATTACAAAGGCACTAAAGAGTACGATTATAAAATAATATTAAATTATATATCGTTTGTTATAATTTAATTAATTCTATCAAAGGATAAACAAATAATAATTTAACAAATAATGACAAATTATTTGTTAAATTATTATTTAATTGTGTTATTAGAAATAATAATTTAATTAATTATTAATCGTTTGTTATAATATTATTAAATTATGTATCGTTTATTAATAATATCGTTTGTCTTAATACAAAATTATAAAATAGATTTTTTATTTAAGTCAAACGATTACGAAGGCACGGAGTGCCTTAAGATTTACGCATTGAAGCAATTTCGAAGTCTAAATTTTAATATCGTCTCCCGTTTGTTCAAATCGTATTAAACAAAAGTTTCATGTATGCGTTTACTCTTCAATAAAATCAATTCACGTTCGACGATTAAAATTGATTGAATTACGAAATTTTAAAATTTTCTATTTCAGACTATTTTAATAGCTGAATCACCTGTTTTTCAGGACAACGGGCCGTATATAACAAATTCTACTTTCTAGGAGTATATACTATCCAGAATTAATTTCTGTTTTTATCTCTTATTTCTTACAAGCCACTTTTATCAAAAGTTGGTTCACTGAGAATATTGGTTACATTTAATTTCAATCCTTTTAAGCATGATTGTGCCAATAAAATATTTTAAAATATTAAATTGTTATATGACTAATAATATTTTGAAGAACACTACGAAAATATTCGCAATGACACCGAATGAGAGAGTGGAATCTCTCTTATATGGATGGTATTAGTAAGATTTTGGGTTGAGCATTATCCCTTCCATTGACGGCACACACTCTCAGTGGAAAGGGTTGATTATATACAGTGGGGGATACCCAGCAAAGCAATTGCCTAAAGTCATTAAAGTCATTAGCCAGATAAAAGACCTCAAGCAGGTCAATAAAAAAATCTTATTTTCCAAAATTCCAAAATAAATGAATAAAAAATAAATCTGTAAAAAAATTCAAACTATACGAACGACAAAATATCTGTATAATATTAACTTTTTTTATCAAATATAATTAATCAAATTCATATGCATTCCATTAATTTCATTTATTTATTAGAATATTTATAAGATCAACCAACTGGTTCCAACAATTTCGTACAAAAGTAAATGCCAGGCAGTTTGAAATCACAATAGATAAACATAAATCCAAGAATACTCACATATATATTTTAATGAAAATATTAAAATTATTTGTGAAAGTGTTAAAATTGTGGTGAAATGCGAAATTAAATTTACCATCGCATTGAAAGGGGGCCTTATAATGTTCACTGCCCAGGCCTGTAAAAGTCTTAAATCCGTTCAAGAGTATACTCTTTTTTTAACACTCGTTTGATCTTTTAAATGTCTCATAATATTGCAAAGATATCACAGTGATATTGTAGCGTATCTTATATTAATAGGGTAGTTAATGGTGGTCTTATGCTCATGTAATTATCACGCAAGCAATTATTTGTTTAAAATCTGGAAGTCTAAGTAGGAAGAGAATAACTCTTTAATGGTTTATAGTTTCATTACTGAATTTTGTTATTATTTTTTCACCATCATCCCTTAAATCATCCGTATCTGGAGTGGACTGTTCTTATGAGAAGCGCCGCCTTACATGACAATCAGTGTACACTTCATTAAAATGTGTGTAATGCTCACTGAATGCATCCAAAGTTGGATGTATTTTTATGTTCATGCGATTGTGTCTCTAAAATGTTCGTGTTCATTGATAAAGGATTTAAACTTACCTACAATTTTATTTATTAATTGAGTCAGCACATAAGGTTTCTCCGCTAATAACTAACAAATTTAATTATTTTCTGACCTTACAAAGCACGTTAAATATATGCAACAATCTATTTCTTCTAATTAAAATGCGGGGCCGCGAAGGCCTGGTGGTAAGGTCTCGGCTTCGGAATCGGAGGATTTCAGGCTCGAGACTCGATTCCACCAAAGAACCGTCGTGTAAGGGGTTTCTTGCGCATTAAATCTGTCGGTCTGATGTCTTCCCGCTGGTGTGGTGATACGTGGAGAATGGTGTGCCAGCTCAGGTACTATCCTTGTAATCTGACAGTGGTTCAAAATTACGAGGCTTCAGTAATAGCTTACGAGCTCGGTTCAGTAATAGCTTGAGACCCACTCACTCCGCCTTTGATTCACTATCTTCTCGACTGTGACTCCGATTGCGCTTCAATTCTCGACTTTTATCCTTTTATAGTTCCCGGGCAGTGGGTGGTGAATCTTCTGGACCAATTAAGAGTATTTCAGCGTATCCTAGGGTCGCGGTGGCTGGTGGTAAGGTCTCGGCTACGGAACCGGAGTGTTTTCAGGTTCGAGACTCAATTCCACCGATGAACAGTCGTGCGAGGGGGTCTCTTGCACGTTAAATCTGTCAGGCCAAACGTCCTCCGGCAGGTGTGTTGTGGAGAGGAGGATGCCAGCTCTCGTCATCTGACCATCGTTCAAAATTACGAAGTCCGTCCTAAAATAGCCTTAGTGCTGCTTTACAACGGGACTTTAATATAACTAAACTCTAATTAATATGCTCACAAAGGTTGCTTTTTAAATATGCATGAAAATGATAGAGGAAGTACTGTAAAAGTGAAAAAAAAATCGAACTCCAGATTTTGATGGATCTTCTCATTTCAAACCTGTCTGAGTCTGAAAATCTCATTTCTGGCATCGGATTTATTTATCGGTGAATAAGATAACTCAAATACCTTCGAGTTATTGAATTCGTTAAGAAGAATAAATCTACATTCATTGAGAGGAAATCTATCTATCCAGGAAGTCTATCTATCTAATTGGATATAGAATACAAGTGAAAGCGATAACTGCAAAACACAAAGAGCTATATAAATAAAATTTTATATTAAGCTTTATCATCTAAAATACTCACTATTGTGCCTGATTTATCATGGAGTTTAAACCGACTAAGGGTCAGTACATTTCGTACCTTGCATGTAAAAGCAATAACCCATAAACTTAATGGCTTAAAACAATGAAATTCGATGCTTTATCTTATGATTTACCATAATTTCAATGTCAAATTTTGCGTTACTTGGTTTGCTAAATCGATACTTATACTTATCCTGCAATGAAATTATTAGATTCATGCCAGATATCCATATTTTGCAATTATAATTCGCTGTTATCATACAAGGTACTCGCGTTCCGGGATTTATTTTCTGGCAGAAGGGGGATCAAGCTAGTATTCAAGGGAACCATTCCAACTGTTTATATTAGTTGTTACAATACAAGTAAAGTTATTTAAAGTTAAAGCCATGAAGAGCAATTTAAAACAAACAAATGACATTTAAGAAATATTTAAATAGTTCTTTATAACTATTTACAAAATTAAATATCAATTTATATGATTTGTGTTTTCCATTTTAAAATTTACATCTGATAAACTCTGTACTAAGGTACTATGTGCTACTGCGATGTGTGGACCCTATATTCTATCCGATGCTTAAACAAATTAAATTTATATGGCTTCCATACTTGATTAAACGATGATGAATTTTTGTTTTCAAATTTGAGAAAGAAAGTAATTATATGTATGAGTTTAAATATTCCACTGGAATAAGGAAACAAAGCAAAAAGACGAGTCATGCTTCGATTAGTAGTATAAGGCAAAGTACAAAGTACTGAATAGGTCAAGTCATTGGTCTTTGAGGAAGCTGAATAAATTGATGTTTTGCACGAGATCTCTTCTTAAAATTCGGTCATCTTTTTGTTTGATTATATTTTTAAAAAGAAATTGAAAGATTTGTCTCGTAGCATCGGTGGTTCAGTGGTAGAATGCTCGCCTGCCACGCGGGCGGCCCGGGTTCGATTCCCGGCCGATGCAAGCTTTCTTTTTCTATTCCACAAGCATCTGTTTTTACTTTAGCAGAAAATTCAATTCTTTAACATAGTTTCGAAATGAGAACATTTATCTGTTCCTGCTTTCTGGAGAATGAGGAGCGTAGGGTATAAACATATAAAAGGTCCCACATTTCTAACGACTGATATTACAAATGGAAAATTCTTCTTTTTCCTATGCTTCTTTTTATATGTGATAATATATATTTGAATATTTCTCAGGTATATGTATACATCTGAATACGTATTTGAATAATATTCGTCGACCGATATCAGGATCGGATAAACTTAATCTTATAACACCTGTTTCTATTTTTTTCTTTTAAGAATTGATGAAATCGAATTTTATCGACGAGGTCATTGTTCTGGAATCTTAATAAGACAATTTTTTTTTATTTCAAAATGATTTATTTAAATGGTACTTAATTTTTTTATTGTTCTGAAAATAATGTTGGCACTATCAAATGTAACTGCAGAATAATTGGACCCAAGATTTAAAATATTATTAAAAATTGAAATCTTCTCAATTTAACTGTGGGATCCTAATTCCCTTAAAAAACTAATTCATGCGGATATTATTAAAAAATCTCATTATAAATAAATGTTCTTAATATAAATACATGATTGCATGTGCTTTAACAAACTGACAACTAAGCGGAATCTAATCAAGCTTTGTACATTTATTATTTATAAAAATACTAGCGATTCTCACATATCTTTGCCCGTGGCATAACATCCAAGAGGAAAAATTTTTTAAAACTTTAGTCTAGCCTTCTTCCGATATGGGTATGTCACGCAACATCGAACAAACATAATATATTTAGAAATCATCAAAAACAACTACAGAACAATTTTTATAGCACACATTCAGAAATATTTAGACTGTTAAAAAGGTAGAAATAAGATACACTCATAGGCAAAACAAGTTATTAAAAAGTATACAATATAAAAGCTGTTTTAAAAATTTAAAAATATACAAATAAGTCATCACATCCACTGTTCTACACTTGTTTATGAACCCTATAAAATCTTAAATGAAAGTGAAGTTTAGCTTGCTTCATAATATTTATTTTTGAATTATATAGGGTATTTTTCCTCCTGTATCCTTACTAAAAGATTTTCTTTGGACGCAACTCTAGAAAGTGAAACCAAAGTGGTCTTTGAGAAAAAACGCTCTTTACTTAAGTCGATTCCAGCTGTGGAAACGTTTGTCCTTGGACTTTACAAAAAAATAATTAAAATCGCAATTTATAAAATTCATTTTTATTATGTGGATATGTTTCAATATTCTAAAACCTTCCTCAATAAATGTCCCACAAAATGGTCCAAATTTCTCCAATATCAATGAATTATTTGGGGGCGTAATGAGTTTTGAATAGCTATTTAAAATCAGACGTAAACAAAGAAATGCATCGCATATGCATGCCACAGTTATTGTTATTTGCGCATGCGCATTTTCAGGTTTTCACACATGCTCGGATAAGTGCAAAACATAAATTCTGCTGTTTCACGCCTGTGCGAATTTTCTTTTTTTCTTTTGATACTAGCCGCTTTTGGCGACCAGCCGATGCGCTAATCTTAATACTCTTTAAAATGGTCAGTTAAATAATTTATGTTATAAAATGTTAATGTTAATTAAATACTTTATGTTATAAAATGTCATTGTCAATTAAATACTTTATGTCATAAAATGTCATTGTCAATTAAATACTTTATGTGACTTGTCATTTCCAATTAAATATTTTATATAACTTGTCTTTTAATAGCTACTTCATCACAATATTTTTAAAGTTCAAATTTTGATAGTCATATTATTAACTCATGCATTTATAAAGGCCCTAAGCCCGTAATGTACTTACTATACACTGAAGTTACAAAAGTCAGGGAATAGCAATATGCAAATATACAGATGGCAGTAGTATCGCAGCGAAAAAGTATAAATGCGCAGTTCGTTTTCCAGAGCTTTCATTTGTGTTCAAGTTATTCATGTGAACAGATTTTTCGTAATTTATGGCGGCACGACGAGAATTAACAGACTTTGAGCGTGGAATGTTAGTTGGAGCTAGACGCATGGGTCATTCCATTGCGGATATCGTTAGTGAATTCAACATTCCGAGATCCACAGTATCAAGAGTGTAACGAGAGTATGAAATTTCAGGCATCACATCACATCATGGACAGCGCAGTGGGCGACCACCTGCACTTAACGACGGAGACCGCCGACGTCTGTGTAGAATGGTCAATGTTAATAGACACGCAACACTTCGTCAAATAACTGCAGGAATCAATGTGGGACGTACGAGGGACGTGTCCGATAGGACTGTGCGGCGAAATTTGTCTTCCTTGGGCTATGACAGCAGAAGACCGACTCGAGTGCCTTTACTGACAGCACGACATCGCCTGCAGCGACCCTCCTGGGCTCGTGAGCATATCGACTGGTCCCCAGACCAGTGGAAAACTGTGGCGTGGTCAGATGAGTCCCGATTTCAGTTGTTACGAGCTGATGGTAGAGTCCGAGTGTGGCGCAGACCCCACGAAGCCATGGACCCAAACTGTCAGCAAGGCACTGTTCAAGCTGGTGGTGGCTGCATAATGGAGTGAGCTGTTTTTACATGGCATGGACTCGGTCCTCTGGTGCAACTGAACCGATCATTGACTGGAAATGGTTATGTTCAGCTGCTTGCAGATCACTTGCAGCCATTCATGGACCACGTACCCACACAACGATGGGATTTTTATGGATGACAATGCACCATGTCACCGGGCCAGAACTGCTCGCGATTGGTTTGAAGAACATTCCGGACAATTCCAGCGCATGATCTGGCCACCTAGATCGCCCGATATGAATCCCATCGAGCATTTATGGGACATCATCGAAAGGTCCGTTCGTGCCCAAACTCCTGCACCATCCACACTTTCACAATTATGGACGTCTATACAGACAGCATGGCTCAATATTCCTGCAGAGGACTTCCAACGACTTGTGGACTCCATGACACGTCGAGTTGTTGCGCTTCGCAGGGCAAAAGGAGGACTGACACGATATTAACAGTCATCCCATGACTTTTGTCAGTTCAGTGTATGTTTCCAATTATTTGTCAGCTCTCACAAAATTTCAACTTTAAATTAAAGTGGAAATGATTGGACTGCAAATTGATATAAAAACTTTTTTTTCTGAAACCAAGAATTTTTTCAAATATAAGTAAAAGGGAATCATTATGTGTACTATTGAATAATTACAAAAATTTATGTAATATTTCAAGAATTATTCATCAAAAATTACTTAGAATCATCATAAAATTCAGGTTTTAGTTTTACTTTCAAAAGGGTTTAAAATGATACGAATAACAATATTTTATTTTATTTTAGTCTATAAACATAATTAAAAAATATTAAGTTTAAATTTTATACATCTTTTAGTTTTAATTAATCATGTTCTGCGAAATACTCTTGGCACTTCAACTTTCAAATAAATAAATGAAGGTTTATATCTTCTATTATCAAATTTGATCGATTTATGAAGTTTTGACTAGAAATGTTTGGAATAATCAACGGTCCAACAGTCTCGCCTGTAGAGGGTCAACGCGCACGCACACTTTGATCTTTATTATAAGTATAGATAAATTACAGGAGAACATCTTCAACACTTTCATTCTTAGGCCAGTCAGTTTTGAGAAATCCTAGACGTTGATTGGGGTATCGTCTTTGGAATGGTCGATGAAATGGTTTAAAATTACCCTTTTTTTCTAGAATAGTGATCTTCAAATATTCATAAATCAGTCAATTTTAGAGACTGAGTTGATAGAAGTTTATCTCATTTTATTTAAAAGCTAAACTTTCTTCATTTTTTAAAGTATTTATAGACTTATGTTACAAGTTAAGACCCTTTTTATGGATGCATTTCAATGATTAAAATTTTACAAATTAGCAGTTGAAACTAAAGTTGATTATAAAGTTGAAAATAAAGTTGATTAATTTAATTAATAATATTGTAAAAGTCAAAAAATATTTCTTTACATTTTCTTTTTAGAAAAAACGTATTTCATATTTATTTCGTTTCATGCAGACACGAGCTGAAAATTACATTTTTATATGTTCAATTTGCAATAATAATTTATTTTTTAATTTGAATTTTTGTCAATCTTATGGCAACATATTGATAACAGACGATTTTTTCCCTTTCGCTCGTAACATGCTCGTGTAGATTAAGTTATATTATTTTGTCCAAAATATGTTGCTGAAAAATATAGTAAATATATTCCTTTAAAAATTGATTAAAAATAGAAGCTTAATTTAAATGTTAAAATACCGATAACATTAGAAAGCTAATTTTTTATTCTTTGATTTGATGTAAAAATCACGTTTGTACGATAATATTTTCGGAAGTTATAACGGAGAAACGTTGAAATTTCGCTTAATTTTTAAATAATTAAAATTCTAATTAAAAATTCGAAAAAAAGGCTATGATGTGCACATTCCTGACCTCCAAGGTATATATGCAAAAAATTTGGTAGATGTAGGTCTGGCCTGTTTATCTCCAACACACACACACACACACACACACACACACACACACACACACACACACACACACACAATTGAGCTTTATAATAAGTATAGATGACTTCATTATATTAAAACATTCCTCAGTAAATGCCTTACAAAATAGTAAGAAAATGTCCATTGTCGGTTTAGTATTTCTAGAGTATTTTCCTCTTTCAAACATACAGACGCTTTCAGGAGACTACATTTTATACTATGTATAGATAAAAAAATGTTAGTAACTATTATATTTAATGCATTCTATTATTTCCGATTTTTGCTAAAAATCGGATTACGTTACTCAATGGTAAATTATATTTTCCATGTGGTAGTAATATGAGAGCCATTTGTTAAAAGTAGAAAATGATTTTATTTCCTCATTTATTTCTTCCTTATATATATGTTCTTAAAAATACTATAATATATAAGAGAAAAATGAAAGACTTTTAAAAAAAATCATTACTTAAAACAGTCTATGATCTGTATTAAAATGACTATAACTGTATTGAAAGGAGGTTTGAATTGGTTCTCAATCAAATTGCGACGAAAGCCGTGCTGGAATTTAACTTGTTATCCTTGGCTTTTCGAGATAAGGATCCTTTATAAGTTAATACAAATTGTAAATTATATATACCTGTTTTTTTTTTGGCAATTTTTTATGGAATTCACTAGAAAGTGAGGGTCCTAAGCTATAGCTGTGGAAACATATATAATGGATGAGATATATTCTTTAATGAAAGATGAAAAGAAGTAAATCTATAGTTTAGAATACTACATTGGATTGAAAAAAAGCATCAACAAAAGAAGTCACGCTTCATTCGGTAGCATCGGGCAAAGGTGAGATGAGTTCAACAGGTAAGTTGTTGATCTTTAAGGCAGCTGTGCAAAAAGATGTTTTGCACGAATCATCTTGAAATTCGGTCAACTTATCCTTTGGTCATGGCTTTCAAAATAAATTGAAAAGTATGAATCGAAGCATCGGTGGTTCAGTGGTAGAATGCTCGCCTGCCACGTGGGCGGCCCGGGTTCGGTTCCCGGCCGATGCAATGTATGTTTTTTTCAATTAAAAACTACTGTCCACTTCTGCCAGAATTTTTCTCTATAACGTAGTTTTAAGAATTGGAATGTTTACAATGTAGTTAAATTTCTTCTATTCTGTATTTGATAATACGAAAGAAAATTACATGTAGACTGAAAAGCAGAACCCCCATTTCAGTACTGGAGTTCTCAGACTCTTCTTAATAAAAGCCGCCAGTTATTTGCACATTAGTATTTGACACTAACTGAGAACAGATTCAAACTATTGGTAAGAGTTATTGTGGATATTTTCATTAGCAGTAAGGAGATTTAAAAGCAAATTCAATGAAATCCGAGGGTTTCCGTGAGAAAGATAGCTCGTGAACTGGGAATAAGGGTCCGCTCAGTGCAGTGAGGGGCCAAAGTAAAACTTCGTCTGAAGCCCTGAAAGTACCAAAAAATTAGTTTATTTCTTCAGCTTCCCGCTGAAGAAAACAAATTCGTGCGGTAAATGCCAAAGATACCTAAATCTTTTGAATCGTGTAGCAACACAGCACTGGGAGAGATATATTCCTTTGCACTACTGTGAAGCTCTTTATAGTTCAAAAGCTCATCGAAGTCATTTAGGTAAAAAAAATTAGTTTATTTCTAATTATAATTTTGACTGCACCCTTTCTTATAGAATAAGACATATAGTTTGCGATTTTTATTAAAAATGTTTTTAAATAATAACTGAATAGACCAACAAAACAAAACAGTTACAGCATTAATCACGAGAAATTCCTAATTGCTTTAGCCGTTTCGCTAAATTTCGTGGTTTGTTGAAGGAGTTTCTTTCAAACAAATAAATTAGCTTTAAAACTATATCATTTTCTCCGTTCGCTTTTCAAACATCAGGGTTACTAGCAGAGAAAAATTAATTTACAAATTGCAAAAGTTTTCATAAACTTCGAAATAACGATGAGGCTTAATGTTAAACTACAGAAATGTCCAAGCTTATATTTTATCTCTATTATCTTATTTTCGATTTTCGCTGAATATCGCTTATAACTTTACCAAGAAACGGAGTATTTTACACATTGGTGAAATTATACTGTCCACGCGATTGTAATATGACAGCCGTTTGTTAAAAGTAGTAAACGTTTTCAGTTCCGCATTTATTTCTTCCTAATAGTAAATTATGTTATGCATTATATCGACTTACTTAGACATTTTTTTATAGAACTCCCTGGAAAGTGAGGGTCCTAAGCCCTAGCACTGGCAACATATATATTGGATGAGATATATTCTTTAATGCAAGATGAAAAGAACTAAATGCATCGTTTAGAATACTTCATTGGTCTGAAAAAAAAACATGAACAAAAGAAGTCACGCTTCATTCGGTAGCATGGGGCAAAGGTGAGAAGAGTTCAACAGGTAAGCAGTTGATCTTTAAGGCAGCTGTGCAAAAAGATGTTTAGCCCTAATCATCTTGAAATTCGGTCAACTTATGCTTTGGTCCTGGTTTTCAAAATAAATTGAAAAGTATATCTCGAAGCTTCGGTGGTTCAGTGGTAGAATGCTCGCCTGCCACGCGGGCGGCCCGGGTTCGATTCCCGGCCGATGCAGAATATCTTTTAATCAATTTAAACATTCGCCGAAAAATCCATTCATACTGTTGTTTTTGTAGTAATTAGAATATTTATGATTCATTTCGTCTTCTTTTCATTGAATATTTATAAATATGGAAGAAAATGCTACTTTGGCTCTGGAACAGAGCTGCCGAACCTCTGTTTCAGCTTTGAAGGGCTGAAAACTACTACTGATGCATACTTTAAATATTTGTGTACAAATACTTAGGGACATCAGAAGATAGATTTAATCCATCGGCTGGATATAAACCATTTGTTAGTTTGGCATATAAATTGTTAGTTCCATTATCAGCTTTTTCACTTTTTACACCGTACTTTCGTTACATTGTATTGTAATTTTGGATCGAAAATCGTCTGAGTTTTTTAACGGGGAAAAAGAAAGCTATGTTTGCATTCTGAGCTTCCGTGTATTTCAAAAATGCTATAGGCGAATCAATCCCTTTTTTTTAAGAAAGAATTACAAGTTTTTCAACATTTTAGAAATAAATGATTTATTTTTATGTCACCTTGTTATTTTCTGCATTAATTGAAGATCACATTTTAACGAATTCAAATGTTCTGTAATGTTTCTCCCCTTTTTTTATGATTGGCAGTTGGTATTTTAAAGATATCATTATAATTCTTAACTAAAAAAAAAAAAAACCCTGTAATTCTTATTGACAAAAACAAACAAACAAAACAACAACAACAACAAACAAACAAAAA
>JAPMOQ010045759.1:109869-125309 GCA_026543055.1 Argiope trifasciata | reverse complement strand
TTTTTTCCGCTATAACTTCCGAAAATATTATTGCACAAACATGATTTTTATATCAATTTAAAGATTAAAAAATTAGCTTTCTAATGGTATCAGTTTTTTAAATTTATAATGTAAACTTCTATTTTTAATGAATTTTTAAAGAAATATTTTAACCATGTTTTTATCACGTGACTGGATAAAATAAAAGAATGCCGGAAGTTCAAAAAAAAAATTACCATCGCAAAATAAATCTACAGAAATGGTACTTTCAGCACGTGACTGGATAAAATAAAAGAAGTATAAAATGTGATATTTTCTTTGAAAAATAAATGCAAAGCAAAGGTTTCTACAATCGTTTGCAATATCTATATCATTAACTCAATAAATCTTCTTTATTTACGGTAAACTTGATTGAATTTTGACAGGATATGCATTGAAATCCCGACTTATTGGCATATTTATGTAATCGTTTGCAATATCTGTATCATTAATTTAATACTTTTTTTCCTATTCCCGCTTTCTTTAAAAAAACATATTTCATATTTTGGCAACATAATCGAAATTTTTTTAAATATTTTGGAAGCGTAACCGATGGTTAAAACTGACTGATTTGTAAAATTAAAGAATATTATTAGGAAAAGGTGTACTTTTAAAACTTTCCGTCCGTCATCTTAAAGAAAATACTAATTTCAGGTCAATCAATACCCGGAATTACTTCAAGGCTAATGAATATGTGATTTAATTGATAATTTTAGAACGCTTTACTCATGGCGAACCAGCTGGTCTCCAAAGGTGGCTAGTGATAAATAAAACATAAAGATAAGGAAAAGAATTATGAGATACGTATAAAGTGAAATTATCCATTAAGAGTGCCATATACTGAGAACAAAACCTGATGTCGATAAAAGCGCCACCTATCGTTGGGGGGGGGAAGGCGTTACCAAATTAACGAAGGAAGGTTTGATTGACAAGCCGAATAACACCCAACAAGAAAAGAATTCCTAGTCCCCGGGAGATATTGCTGTGTGGGATTGTGACATTCAGAAGGTCAACCGACCCACGCACGGAACTGCCCCCAATAAAACTTCCCCTTATTCTTTGAAGAGGTCTTCTGAAAACCGACACTGTGTTTGTACATCACGAGAGGGGTTTTTGAAACTTGTTTGGAAAATATACTCTCTGAGTTGCATAGAAAAATCGTTCTGAGGGCCGCGTGAATAGGACTCTTAGAACATAGAACACATCACTGATTAATTATTGAAGTACTTCGATTTTGGGACATTTAATTGCTCTTCATAATTTTGTTAATTAAGATTAGAGAATCCGGTAATTTAGAAGGAGTAATTGAATAATTTAATATTTGTAGTATTTCGTTTAGCAAGACTTCATTTTTAGCAATAAATGCGATTGCTAATTTTTTAATCCAAGGGAATTGGGAAAGATCTATGTGCCTATGTAAATGTAAGACCTCAAACTCATCCCTAAACAATGAGCTCAATCCTTTCTCTCAATAGATTTAGTACTAACAGCGAATTTAAAGAAAATGTCCCTAATTTTTTATATTTTAAAATTATTTATTTAAAAATATTAAATAGGCTTGAATGAGAAAGGAAAAGAATAAAAGTGAATTTTCCAACTCATGCTACGTATTTGATATGTCCTGGTATTTCTATGTAGCTGGGATACTAATTTCTCCCTAATTTTCGGAAAAAGAGAATGTCCTAAATTTTAATTAAATGAGTCATTTGTACCACATTAAAAAGAAAAAGACTATTTTGAAAATAATGTTAGAAAAGTAAGTAATAGCATTTATCCTATGTGGAATATAACCAACTGAATATGATAATAAGCATAAATTGGAAGAAAAAATAATTAATGAAATTTCATATATTATATTAAATGTCTTCTGGTTCTGGAATGTTTCAAAATGAAAATTTATCTTGGCTTTGTAATAATGTATATAATATGGTCACATATATTTAACAAAGAAAAGAATAAAATAACCGCAAACTTTTCTTTCTCTGATATCCAGAATAAGTCAAAACATTTCTGCATTTCTGAAGAATTATCAGCTTTTTTAAAAATTTGTAAGTAACTAAAATTTAAAAAGAAAATTGTTTAAAGAGATTCAATTAAATAAATTGGTAAGAATGTTGCTTCGCTCAAAATAGAAATTATGATTATTCATATGTAACCATAAATTGTACGAAAAATAGTTGTAAAATATATTGTTACATGAATGCCAATGTACATTAAAAAACCTTATATCTCTGTCATATAATAAAGTTTTAATGAAAGAAGTGATCAACTTGGCTTTAGTTAATTTTTATAATCCAGATTTATGGTTGCTAAAATCAGCTTGCTTTGGATCAATTACTCACGAGAGTATATTTAACTTCAAATTCTATAGATATGCAACGTTTACTACTAGTTTTTTTTTTTTTTTTTTTTTTTTTTTTTTTTTTTAAAACTTATACTGTTTCACATTCTGTCCAAGGCATCTTTCTAATTTTCAATTATCTCACAAAAAAGGGAACTTGGAAAAACGAAAGTATTTAAATTTTAATTAATATAAAAACTTTCTCATTCAGCATTGTTTATGCGCATTACAGATTATATTCTCATCTAATATAATTAATTTCACTAAAATTGATTCTTATACCTCCAATAATTTATTACATTAAAAAGTCACAGGATTTAAAAATGGATGCACTTTATAAAAATTTCACTGTTGCATATTTACGGAACCTGAATTGTAAGTATAAGTTTAAAAAAGTATATTAAAATTATATTTTTATATCGAAGCCTACGCATTATGTAAAAATAAACCGTTTTTTCATAATTTCACCATAAAAAAGTTTAAAAGAAATATTGGTCGCAACAATGAAAGAGAATTGGATTTCATTTCAGCAATTAAATATATATTAAAGAAAAATACGTTTACAATATTTTTTTAATATAGATTAAAAATATGAAAAAAAAATGTGCAGCAAAAAAGTGACATTATTAATTGGGTTATTCTTTGAATTTAAAAATGTTGAAAAAACTTTTTGTGCTGTAAAATTTTAGGAAATTATCACGTAAAACGCCAAAATTTCACTTCATTTTTAATTAATCAAAATTATCATTTTTCAGTCACTTGGTAGCTGCTCGTAATACTTGGTTTTTACTTGTTCTGTTAAACAATTATTTTCTCAAAGCCCAAATATAACCAATGTAAATACACGAATAGATCGAAAGATCAAAAGTAAAATATATGGGTACAGAAATGCTAATATACATTTTTTAAAAAAAATATATTGCTTTGTTGTCATTTTGCTGTTGAAATTTTAATTTAATGATAACGATGCAAGAAAATTTCTCTAAAAGCGTTATTTAAGATTTCTAAAATAGCTCTCAAATCACTAATGTAATTAGCAGATTTTGCACGGAGTTGCCCGTAACTTGATAAATAGCAAAATCAGAATTATAAAATAAAGCTATTAAATTATGTTGATCCTTAAAAAGTCAAGAAATAATCATTTTAGACGGGTTTAAAAAAAATTTTTAGAACGAAATTGCTTAGGGAACTAATGTAATTTAGATACAGATGAGTATAGATCACCGCGATTTTGAAGAAAACGTATTCAGAAATGGGAGAATATTCAAATATTAGTAAATAAAAGAGGATATAGATCTTCTTATATCTTACCTCCCTTTAAATTAATTTAATTCCAGTAATTATTTTTAAGATAAAAGCAATATAATTTTTCCATTAAGAATAAAACTGTGGTTCTTATACACAATTGTTTTCCCATCTTCGTTTAATTTCCAAAATGGATTTTTTTTTCTTTTATTGCGCCTCATCTGGAGAAATATTTCTATAGGATGTTGGGTATTTTACTTCAACAATCTCATCATTACCAATCAGCCCATCCCCTGCGCAGATGACCACAGCTGTGATGGTAAACAAAATAAAAATAAAAAAAGACAGAAAGAAAATGTTGAGGGGAAGGCGTAGTGAAAACAAGATAAGAAAAGTCATAAACAATCAGAGGGTAAAAGGAGGGGTTATAGTGTATTCCTCCGCGAAAGGGTGGAGTTAAAGGAGCATTGGGGGGAAAGTGTAATCTATTTTTCCAATTTAAGTCTAAAATACTGTTTTTATACATTAAAAAAAATTTTTTTTAATATACATCGGAAAGAAGATACCCAAACGAATGCATCATAGAAGCTACTTTTATTTTATTTATGATAGATTTTTTAATAAAAATGTTTAAATGGTGCAGTCGAAATTATGTGAAATTTTAATAAATATTTAAAAAATACTTTGAAAAGTCCGAGAAAAAATTCCTTTCATAGAAACCTGTGTTTTTATTCCTTCTATCAATTGCAGGTGATTTCATAAAACAGAAACCTTAATATCTAACGGAAAAAGAGCTTAGCATTTTCTCCATAGGATAACATTACGCTTGAAAATTGTAGGTGGCGTGTATACGGCACCCTTAATGTAATACAGGAGGAATTTCAAGACAACTTGGTGAATTACATTATGAAGCACTGCAGCATGAAAAATAATATTTTTCTAAAGAATGCGATTATTAAGAAAACAGAATGAAAGAAATTCGACATAAATTTAGCAGAATATCGGATCAAAAAAACTAACAACTAGAAATAAATATTAACTCTTTGCACTCGGTTGGTGACTCTCACGCACCAAGCAAGACAGTGTATCATTTTGACGTTTTATTTGTTTATTTTTCCAAATTTTAATTGTTAAAAATTCCCTAAAAAAAGTAAGATGTGGAAAATAATTCGAGGAAATATAAATTGAAACAATTATAAGGATATTTATTTTTCGGAGCAATAAACAAGTCCTTGTCTTAAGTGAATAAATATGCATCCAATTAATTTTCTGAGGCCAAAGGGTGAATACTTCCAAACTATTGAAATCCCTTTTGTGTAAATTACTTTTATTTTCAATTCAAATTTATTTGCTTAGTGTATTGTTTTGTTTCTGGAAATATGTTGCAATAACAAACAGTAATTCAATCTTGCATATAATACGATTCAAGAACTGATACAATTCAAAGTCAAAATGTATATAAATGCAATCCTGCATAATTGCATACGATATATATAATTCTAGTAATACGGTGCTGCATAATTATATTTTGTGTATGTAATTGCACACAATATACGTAATTCTGTTAATGCGGTGCAGCATAATTATATATCTTATGTATGTAATTGCATATAATGTACGTAATTCTACATTTTCGGTCTAAAGTTTTGCATTTCGTTTGTCTGTTTTGCTGGAGGCCGCGCTGGCCTGGTGGTAGAGATTCGGCGTCAGAATTGGAAGCTTCAGGTTCGAGACCCGATTCCACCGAATTCCATAAGTTGGTCTGGGGTATGTTAAATCCATCTGGGCCGAACGTTCTCTTGCTGATGTACTATAGAAGTTTGGGAAGGGGGGGGGGTGCCAACTCCGATGTTGTTCTTGTCATCTGATTGCAGTTCAGAAATACGAGATACGTCCCAAAACCGCCTTAAATTGCTTTGAAACGGGACATCAGTATAACTGAACTAAAATTTGTTTTATTGTCTGTCTTACTTTTAATGCATATATTTTTAAATGTATTAATTTACCAATTTACTCTTTTTCAGAATTGGCGCTCTTAGATTGAGGATCGAAAACCATGTCCAATGGGTCGTTGGAAGGGAAGCAGGCCCTCAGTGTCCAACCTGGGGAGCTGAGACTCATCCTCCAAGTAAGTTATTTAGTGAGAGGCAACCAATAAAATTATATTTCCTCTCTTTTCTTTCTCGTGTATGAAATACTAGCTATAAAAGCTACTACCCGCGACTCTGGTCGCGTGTAAATTTTGATGTATATGTACAAAAAAATATCAAATGGCAAAAAAAAAAAAAAAAAAAAAAAAAATGAAACCTAACCTAAAAACGATACATTTAAAAGTATGAGCATGAAAGATATATAACATGAATAAAATTTAATAACAAAAACTCACAACTAAAGTAAAAAACAATTTATCTGCATTGTACACCCAAAGTATAACAAAACAGCAAATCAAGCCCGGTCAAATCCATTTTATTCATGGACCGAGATACTACAACAGCATTATACATTTTTAAATTTTTAATTTAAATGAAAACACAGTTGTCTACAATCACGCGCAACTTTCAACACCAGTTGGCTTAACACGCGTGTCTGACTTTCCTGTGCCAGTTGGGGTAACGCAATCCAGATTAGAAATTTATTTCCTTTATTCTGTTTTCTTTTCATTTAAAAGTACTTCAAAATGTATCCGAAAGATCGATTCATTAACAACATTTGATTTTAAATACGTCAAACACATTGAAAATAAATAGAAACGTTTGAAACAATCGGTCGAAATTCTTCTAAGCCTAACCTCAACTCTATTGGGGTAAAAAAATCCGAAGCCTTACTCATATTAGCGGAATAAAAGGTAACCTATTCCTGACTATAATCTATCTCTGTGCTAAATTTCATTCCGTTCTGATTTGATCGAGTAACAAACATCCATCCATCCATCCAAATATCCAAACTTGTAATATTAGTATAGATAAAGGGTATATAGTAATCATCGAAAAAATCATAGTCAAAATCGAAATCTTGACGAATCTCCAAGTTTTAGATCGCCATGAGTTTGAAAAATACATTTTTCGTACATGCCCAATCTGTCTGTGGCAAAGATGATTTAATAACATTTTAAGTTAGAGGTATGAAATTTGATGTGCAGCCGTCAGATCAAATTTGTAGATTTCTTCCAGATTGTGAAAATTCATTCAGAGGAAATTGATCTCTCCCATTATCCAAATAAAAGTTTACATTGTAACTATAAAAGAGTAATAGTTAAATTTTGGTATATGACTTTAACATCTGAAATATACATATTTTGAGCCAAATCCAACAATATATTAATCGTCTGTTATTCTGTTCATTGAGAAATATGTAAACGCATTGGCATTAAATATATGAAATTTGGAATCTGATTTTGTGGCTGTAAGTGTAATTCGGTGAAAAATATTTTTGTTTCAGTAGTTAAGGAAAATTTATCTAAAACACAAATTTGACGATAAGATACTATTAACCACATGCCAGGAAGTAATAGCAGGGAAAAAACACCTAGGGTTACATGATAGGTTAGTAAAAATAATAAATTCGACCAAAAAGTAATATTTCGTAGTTATATTTCACCAATACCATGCAAGATTTTCTCAGCATTAGCAACCTTTATTAGTAAGTATGCGAGAAAGTTTCGGAAAAACCACTCCCCCTGGCCATGATTATTCTTTTTATAAGCCTAAAAATTTACATAATAAAAAAATCACATATAAAGTGGATATGCATCTTTTGTGTGTGTGTATGTATTCTTATTTTTTAAAATTCTAATATGATATGTCGAAGAAAACTAAATCTTAATAATCTAATTACAATATATTAACATTTTTTGCATTATTTTGATAATATCTTTTAAATAGTCACACAAAAATATCACAACTTATAAGTTTCATGCTATTGCATGACGTTATTGGAAAAATCCCAATGATTTTACGTATCATATTCCGTGTTATCAATAAGGCTCTAATCTATCTTGTCGTGCGTTTCACAACCTTTATTATCTTTATATTCTTGCAAAAGAATGATTTATGATGATAATCAAATAGATCAGGAACGCTTTGCTTCGTAATTTTGTGGGATTTGGAGTGGCATGACTTGCATCTTTACTTAACGCAGCAGCTGAAAAATTTTTTTCTTATAAAATAACTCATGTTTTGACTACGAATTGTTATCTGGTGAGAAGATGTTTTTTTCTTATCTTCAAATGTGTTATGATCGAATAAAATAATTTATTTCTTTTCTCGCGTATTTTAAAGATACGAGTAGGTAAACTTTAAAGATTGGTCGAAAATTTATTTGTTAATGTCACGCCATTTGTGTTGTTGAACTTATAGGAAACTAGACGCCTTTGGCGACTAGCTGGTTCGCCATGAGTAAAGCGTTCTAAAATTTTCATTTAAATCTCATATTCATTAGCCTTGAAGTAATTCCGGGCATTGATTGACCTGAAATTAGTATTTTCTTTAAGATGATGGACGGAAAGTTCTTAAAGTACACCTTTTCCTAATAATATTCTTTAATTTTATAAATCAGTCAGTTTTAACCATCGGTTATACTTCCAAAATATTAAAAAAAATTTCGATGATGTTGCCAAAATATTAAATATGTTTTTTTAAAGAAAGCGAGAAAGGGAAAAAAAGTATTAAATTAATGATACAGATATTGTAAACGATTACATAAATATGCCATTAAGTCGGGATTTCAATGCATATCCTGTCAAAATTCAATCAAGTTTACCGTAAATAAAGAAGATTTATTGAGTTAATGATATAGATATTGCAAACGATTGTAGAAACCTTTGCTTTGCATTTATTTTTCAAAGAAAATATCACATTTTATATTTGTTTTATTTTATCCAGTCATGTGCTGAAAGTTGCATTTCTGTAGATTTATTTTGCGATGATAATTTTTTTTATTTGAACTTCCGACATTCTTTTATTTTATCCAGTTACGTGATAAAAACATGGTTAAAATATTTCTTTAAAAATAGAAGTTTACATTATAAATAAAAAAAAAACTGATACCATTAGAAAGCTCATTTTTTTCATCTTTAAATTGATATAAAAATCATGTTTGTGCAATAATATTTTCGGAAGTTATAGTGGAAAAACGTCGAAATTTCGCTTAAATTTTAATTAATTCAAATTCTAATTAAAAATTCGAAAAAAGGGCTCCGAGGTGCCCATTCCCGACCTCCAAGGTATACTTGTACCAAATTTGGTAGCTGCAGGTCCAATGGTCTGGCCTGTAGAGCGCCAACACACACACACACACACACACACACGCACACGCACACACATTGAGCTTTATTATAAGTATAGATAAGTAATCTTATTTATTGTAGCATGAATTTATTGATGCTACATTTAATGATGAATAAAAATAATTAGCATTTTTTATCTTTTCTTGTAACTAGAAATGCTTGTACTAAAGGATTTTTGTCTAAATTTAAATCAATTATATATCTTCTGGTTAACATTAGTTTTTCTTCTTTATATATACTGGCCGAATTTTGTTAAGACTGCAAAATTATTAGATGTTACATAATGTTAATTTAAAGAAATCATTCAGGAATTAATATTATAAGGGTTACAAGCATGATTTTTGTTTCAAAAAGTAATTAAAGAAAATATTTGTAATGTAATTCCTTTTGAAATATTTGTTAAATTTTTTTTTTCGTAATTTTCTCATTTCTTTTCGATAAAGTTATTCTTTCATTTTTTAAAATTTTTATAGTATTGTATTAATTTTACGCAAATTTTTCATTGCTAAGTTGATTAAGAATTGCAAGACTCGACCAACGGCAAAAAAGTTACAATTTTTTTCTAAACATTTTGATGAATAAGAAAACTTTCAACTTTGTAAGACAGAATTCTTGATTAAAACTCTTCGCGTATTCTTTAAACTTTAATACTCACAAGCTTGGTACTTTAGAACTTTAATCAAAGCAATGATTGGTATGGATGTTTTAAAAAACATTATTTAAAACAAGCAATATAATTTTTTTTAAATTCAATTCCTACTTAGATGAACTTAGAAAATTTTCATTTTAGTTATTTTTTTTTACTAAATAATTATAAAAAAAATTAAATATCAAAAAATGATTGATTTTCGGAAGAATTAAAATTGCATTCTTCATCTTCACGTGAAAAATACTGAAATCCTTGCATTTTACCGATTTAACTATTTCCCTATAGCTGTTTTGATAGTAGTGTTTGCATTCAGTAGTCCAGAAATTTAAGCCGAACTTTCATTTCTTAGAGACTCCATGAGTTTTTGAAAGATTGAAATCAATTTCCGATCAGGAGTAGAGACAAGCCGCTAATTAATTAATTTATTTCTGATTCCGCGTATTTTTTCTTGTATGGGTCATATTTAACAACAATGAAATGCTTCATATTCATTCCAAGTTGAGAGTTGCCCTTGGTGGCAGATAGGTTCTTCTTTCCCTTGTTGGTGCAGTTCATTGTCCTCGGAATCGGAGAATGGGTAGGATGTAAAATTGATATATACCCTTATCAGACTTTTGTTCATCATGACATAATATGGATGATGTTGAAAACAGAGCATGCGTTTTTGACGTCATGCTTAGGATAGATTGAAATCAAAATTTCATGTAAAAAAAAAAAATGCTAACTGTAAAACTGTGAATGCAGTTTTATTCATTCGACCCTCTCTCTCTCTCTCTGTGAGTGTGTGTGTGTCTTTGTATGGTGTGTGTGTTCATGCACTCATGGGCAAAAAAACTTCTTGTAGATATTTTTTATCCAAAATTTGACAGAATTTTACTACTTTTTTTTTTCAGGACAACAACATAAAATCTAAATCCTGCATGTATCCAATATAATCTAAAACATAGATTCACTCAAATTTCGAGGCCAATTTAGAAATTATAACAGTTTGTCAACGAATATAGAAAAAAATGAAATACAAAAAGTCGAATCATGGAAAATTTAAATTCCGATATTGTATCTTGCATATTTTTCTTGTTTTTAATTCGTTCCCATTCGTTTTAGAAATGAGTTTCTTCAATATTCTTGAGCTAAAAGATTAGTCAAAATGAATGTCTTGATTTAAAAATCCTACTTCATAACAAAATGTGAAGATTTACATTCCAAGAAGTAGTGTATTAAGCCTTGTATGCATTCTTCCATTTAATACACATATTAATATCGGCATTCGAAAAAGCATACTTCAGAAGATTTGGGAAGAATCGATCTGAGGAATTAATATGCGCTTTGTAACAAAACATTCATATATTTAATATCTATGACATTTTCATTCATAATTTGAAAATTTTGTTACAAGTAAAAACAGCTTATATTCTTTATGTAATTAAAATGGCGAATGAATTTTGTAACCTCAAAACGTTGATGAAAAAATAAAATACGTCGAAGAAATAAAATTGAACTTCGTGTAGTTCATGCATATATGATTCTATAAGCATGTATTTCTCTCACAGGCTTTGCGCAGTGATATCTTAAAAGACGTCGACACCAAACTTCTGAAAGGCATCGACCGATTAGTCATGGAATTGGAACTTAAATATAGGAAACCTCAGAATGGTGTATCCGAGAAACCACCGCCATCCAAGTAAGACTCCTTTGGCTATTTTTAATATAATCGTCTTGGTAATTACCGTTTCTTGCCAACAATTTATTGGAATTTGGAATATTGAAAATTTTATTCAATACATTTTCAATAACATTTTTGTGGAAGAATAATTTAAAAATAACATTATTTAGAAAATTCTAAAATGTATGCTACTTTATATGCGCCATCTGCTAATTTATTATTCTGAAATTGTTTTTAAATATCTGTATTTGATTGATTTTTAATTTAAGAATACCTAGATTTAGCAAATATGTCAGTTGAATTTGATTGACTTAATTGAACACTAGTCAGAACTTTGTTGATATATAGTTTTTGACTGGACTCGTAAAAATAACTGCAAGATAAAGTAAGGGAAAATAAACAGTCAAAAAATCCATAATCTTATTTTTATGTAGGTCTTTTATTCAATGGTAGATTCGCACTATGGTATTCTCCATAGATAATTTGAAAGTAATATTTATTGCTTGTTGCAAATCATAAATTTGTTGTGAAGTCTCTTGTTATAACCTTTTTATATTACATCAACATTTTCATTGGCTCTTATCTTCTGCAAATTTAGAAACTTATATGAGCTGATTTGTTTATACAGCCAAAAAGATCATATAACACCATACAAAGATCATATAACATCTCTTATTTAAAATGAAATACGATTATGACAGTTTAGAATAAAACTTATCTGTTTTACTTGTGAAAATAATCCCCTTTTTGACAAAACCTTTTCTTTTATAAAAAAAGAATCTACATCTGAAAGTACTGACATTTCTTTTTATAATGAAGCTGTAGCAACAAATATCGTAATGTATCGATGTAAAGATTTATCAATCATTGAAAAAATGAATTTATAATGCCAATATTGGTGTATTTCTTATTTCGGATACAATTTACTATTTTTCTTTCAAAATATTTCTAGAAAAACTGAAAACCCAAAGGAATTACCACCCAAGGAATTTGTTCTAAGAAATTCAACTTTAACGTAAGTATATTCTGTTCTTTGAATGTTGTTGTCCATTTTAATTTTTATTGAATTGACTTTATAGTAACTATCATTCTTTCTGAAATGCTTTTGTGTACAAAAGTTATTTATCCCTTTTATAAATAATTTTGCATATATTTGTATTAGCTTGGAAGCAAAGTTTAATTTTTTAATTCAGTTGACGTAATTGATTATAACTCGTCGCAAGAGCCTGAATGTTGAGGTGGAAATCGAAAATGGCAGATATCTGCATGTTATACGCTATTTGTATTATATTAGCTGGTACCCGGCGCGTTGCTGTCGCCTAAAAAAATATTAAATGCAATCAGTCAATAATTTGGCAATGCTTCATCGAAATAGGATGAACGGTACGCTAGCATACAAAATACGAACAAACAAATAGTCATTTTTATGTATTAGGTTTTGTGTATTCTTTTAGAATGGTAAAGCTTGGTGTTCTTTCAGAATGGTAATGAAAGAAACGAATTACTGTATCTCGTTACTCGTCTAATATTCGTTAAGAATTCTCAAATTTAATTTAAGAAAATGGGATTAAAATATTTTCTTTTAAAATTGATTAAACGTAGAAAATATATTTATACCACAAAATCGTTAATATAGTTGAAGGGATAATTTTTGAAAATGAAGGTGTTTAATTGAAGATTAATTGTACTACGATATTTTTGGTTGTTACTGCGAAAAATGCTACGATATATTTATTATGTACTACGATATTTTTGTGAGTATAAATATATTTATACTTATTTGTACTGCGATATTTTTTGTTGTTATTGCGAATAATTAAAAAAAAACCTAGAGCTTTCTCTCATAATTTGTAATAAAGTAGTTACCTCTGAGAACATGTTAATATTTCGCAGCTCTGCGTACTATAACTACAAAATATTAACCTTTCACTTGGATTTATCGTTTCTACAGAATCTAGTGTCTCTTCGGCGAGTTATTTGGATATGAATCCTTGGTAATTAGACGCGGTTAAGATTCATTTTTTTTTAACTTTAGATAATTGTACTATTTCTATAACCACCCCGTCGGTGTAAGCTATAAACCGACCAAGTTTCATCACAATTGGATGAAGATTTAGGAAGGTATAAGCGACATACAAATATAAATTTTTATTTATATAGATTAAGTATACTTAATCTGAAATTTTCAATATTTCAACTGAGTATCTAAAGCTCTTTTCTTACTCAAAACTTCTCTATTACTCATTAATGTGGCTTAGAAAGGTTTTTTCCCCCTCTTTATTATTGTTTAAGGAGATATCAAAAGGTTTGACACTAAATCTGCAATTTCTGCAGCAAATGAACACATAGCGACGCAGAATCACATCCCAGGTTGCACAGTCTATTGCACAATATTGTTCGACATTATATTATATCAATCAATATTCCACAGTATTGCGAATATTGATCGATATCATACAATATTGTATAGTATTTGTGTGCTACTTAGGGATACATTATCACTGAGGAAAACGATATTCCAGGAACTCCGTATACTTCTTGCTTACAGCCGACCATCCCGCCGCCACTGAACGTAGCAGTATCGACAGGATCAAACGATGTATACTGTGTGCATCTGTAGCAATGCAGCTTGTTTTAGTGTAATTATATTCGTTGTATCTACGATATCGGAATGAGTAACCGCCAAATTTGAAAGTTAGTATGAAACTGTCTGCCACAGAAATATTGATTTTCGTGTGGTAGGTACATATACTTCAAATGTTGGAGAATATCTTGGAAAACGACGAAAATTCCAAAGTGAATCGCAAAAGAAATTGGACATTCTCTGAGTCTTGGTCTTACAAGCCATGTTCTGGAAATGGTAGGAACGCCTTTATATCGGTGAAAAGAAGTTGCTTCGAAAGTGATGATATACTTGCGTGATAATGCTTGCATTTCACAGCAAAATTAATCTTGAAAGTTTGATCTAGTAGTAAGGTTTCGATTTCAGGGCCAAAGAGTTGCAGATTCGAAACCACCGATGTAGTTCTACCGAAGAACTACCATGTAAGCGGTTCTAGTGCATGCTAAGTTCATCGGACAAAACGTTTTTCCATTATTGGTTTGCATAAGTTATTTGCGGAGAGGAGTTTGCCAGCTGCGAAGTCATCCTCTTCATCTAACCATGGCTCAAAGCCAGCTTGAAAATAGCCCTAGTGCTTCTGTAAAATATGGGAGTTAAAATAATTGAATTAAACTTCAAACTTTGATAACCTTCGTTGTAATAATTAATTATTCTCTTTGTTTATTTCTGTTATTGTAGAGAAAGAAAATAACAGAAACGACGCACCTTTTTTTTTCTTAAACGGGAGTTTTCAAACAGGGAAAAGGTAAAGATGTTTTAGATTCTCTTGAAAAAATATGAAGCTGCTGAAATAGTACACTCAAAACAGATGATTTTTTTTTTTTTTTTTTTTTTACAGAATGTTGAATTTTGTACAAATTATTTTTCGATAAAACTTGAATTTATTTGCATAGATTGGATAGCTTTAATTTATAGAAATATATACAATGCCAGCTTTGAAAACTAAATTTGATTGATTATTCTTTTTTCCAGAAATCTTTGGGAAAATGCTCATCTGCGATCTGTATATAACATCTGCTTATCCCTTTTTGTACTCCTGTATCTCAACATCACCATCTTCTATTATTTAAATGTTCAAAAGTAAGTATTAGAATTTTATTAGCAAACTGAAGAATCGAATTATGTTGTGTTTTTTTTGTTACTTTGGATCAAGTTCTAATATAACTCTAGAATTCTCTTATCCTGTATGCGTGTGTGTGTTTCATTCTATTTATATATAAAACAAATTGTCATTTTATGAAAAAATTGTTCAGTAAATTTTAACCACTAATTTGAAAAGATTAATTTATTTTTGGAAAGCAGTTAGAAATCAGCAAATTTACAAAGATGGAATTTTTAAAACAAATCTAGTCTTAACTGTATGCTTAGGCCTCTTGAATAAAAACTTTTCACAGCCATTTTTATGTTGATATATTATTTTCCTACCATTTGGAAGATTATTCACTGCTCTATCCCAATGCAGTTTTTAATGGGTTATCTTATTCATTCCCTTCAAAAAATATTCATTCCTGCTTAATTTATTAAATACCATATTAGTGATCCTAACTTTGAATGTACCAGTATCTTCAAATGCATAGCAAATACTGTTTTCTTATAATACTAACATTGACACTGAAC
>JAPMOQ010045759.1:82625-109859 GCA_026543055.1 Argiope trifasciata | reverse complement strand
TCGATAGGGGCAAGCTATTGAATTTAAAGTAGCAATGATCATCGATAGGGGAAAGCTATTGTATTTTATAGTAGTAATGACCATCGATAGGGGCAAGCTATTGTATTTTATAGTAGTAATGACCATTGATAGAGGCAAGATATTGTATTTCATAGCAGCAATTATCATCAATAGGGGCAAGCTATTGTATTTTATAGTAGCAATTATCATCAATAGAGGCAAGCTATTGTATTTTATAGTAGCAATTATAATCAATAATGACATGCTATTGTATCTTATAGTAGCAATCATCATCAATAGCCCTTCAAAAAATATTTATTCCTGCTTAATTAATTAAACACCATATTAGTGATCCTAATTTTTATTTTTCAAATTTAACTAACTGCATCAATATCTTCAAGTGCATAGCAGATACTGTTTTTTTACAATACTAACATGAAAAATAAGGGTCAGTTTGAATCAATTGAACCAAAGAAAACATGTCTTAAGATTTATTTTTAAAGGCAATTACCGGCAGAGTGCTTTTTCTCCTCAACAAAGCTGGTTCAGTCATAGATAGGGGCAAGCTATTGTATTTCATTGCAGCAATTATCATAGATAGTGGCAAGCTATTGTATTTTATAGTAGCAATGATTATCGATAAGGGCAAGCTATTGCATTTTATAATAGCAAATATTATCGACAGGGGAAAGCTATTGTATTTTATTAGGTTGGTGCGTATGAAATGTCGGATTCTTAAGTGATTGTATAAAACTGCATATCTTTCTTCAAAAGCTGTTTATTCAATCAAAGTATGCTCCATTCGCTTCAATACACTTCTCCCAACGAGATTTTAAAGCGTAGATGCCTGTCTTAAAAAAATTTTGGTCTTTAGAATTAATAAACTCTGATATCGAGTTTTTTAGACTGTCTTCATTTTCATAGTGTTTGCCCCTTAAAAACAGCTCTAAATGCTTGAAAAAATGAAAATCGGTCGGCGAGAGATCCGGTGAATAGGGTGGATGCTGCAAAACTTCATATTCCAGTTCGTTCCAGCTTATTTCGCTCTGTCAGTGCGTGCGGTACCCACTTGTCCATCTTCTTAACCTTGCCAATCTCAGAAAGGTGTCTCAATATCGTTGTATGGTCAACTTTCATCCTGATAGCAAGTTCCCTCGTGGATACGGCTGGATCCGCTTCCACTAGAGCCTTCAGGTCATCATTCTTCACAGACGTTTTGGGTCTTCCGCGCGGCTCATTTTGCAGTGAAAAATCGCCAGTCCGAAATTTTTCGAACCAACGCTGCACTTTCCGATCGTTAACCGTATTCTCCCCAAACGCTTGGTTTATGTTGCGTGCAGCTTTTGCAGCACTATTACCAAGTTTGTACTCATATAAGAAAATGACGCGAATGTCGTCAGAATTCATATCGGCAATAAACTCAAAAGAAATAACAAAAGGGAAGACCTTCGAGAAAACCTATTTTGCTGAAATGAGTCTCTGGCAATGGACAATACGACTATGAATGAGGTTATGCCAAAGACAAAAGTATAACGAAAACAGGGAGACAAACGTCCGCATGGAAAGAGAATCCGACATTTCATACGCACCAACCTAATATAATAGCAATTATCATCAACAGGGGCAAGTTGTTGTATTTTATAATAGCAATTATCATTGATAGAGGGAAAACTATTGTATTGTACATTATTGCAGTGGCATTTATGTATCCATTAGTGAGTTGAGAACTACTACTATTGTGGGAATTTTTCATCCCCATGTCTGACATTGAAGTGTATGAAAAACTGTTTCGTATATCTCGTGAATCGTGTTTGTTGCATGGATCGGAGACACTTTTGTATTCTCATAGATAGCTTAGTGATATATGTAGCAATACGAAATGGTTATAGTAGAAAAGAAAACAATTTTTAGTATTTGAGATATCATCTAATTCGATCCAATATAGGGAGCAAGAAAAAACAAATATAAATTTTTGAATTCGCACTCAAATATTATGTTTAGTCAAATATTGGGACTGCTTCAAAATAAGTTTATGAAAATTGATGAAAAAATTAAAACGTATACAGATTTTACGTACGATTACATATACATTAATATTTAAATTGTACATTCTGTAACCGTAACTGATTTCCTCTGCCCTCTATCGGCCGCTGCCATGAACAATCAGTCCTTGTCTTGGAAGCGAGCGTAAAGCATGATGTAGTCCAATAGTATTATTTTAATGCGTACATATTAAATGTTGTCGTCCCAAATAGTTTTGTCCCCATGTAACTCATGTCTTTTTATGTCATTCAATGTATTATAACTTAATTGCCATGATTTATTCATTTTAATGGTCTACCCTGGCAGAATTAAAATTTAGGCGCCCTTTTGGTCACAATTCTGAAAATATTTTTTTTCTGTTTTAGGGTAAATATTAAAGTGGATTATTTGTGGAATCTAAACTTTCTCATACCTCAATGAATAATTTGAGCGATTTAATTCTACTTCTTGCTTTATCTTTTCTTGTTTCAAATCCTTGAATGTGAATTGAAATGTTGAACTGATAAATAATGCCTTTCTTTTTTAAACATTACTTTCAGGCTGAAAAAGGATTTAGCTGTAGTGTTTTGGACATTTGGTCAGTTTCACATTGTCACTGCCGTTTGGTTTGCTATCAACTTATCAATTGTCTTCGTATTATATCCTGCCCTGCGGTTTTGGGCTAATACAAGATTATTTGTGAAGAAAAAGGGTAACTATAAAATATTTGTCGTTGACGTCATTACATATATTTTGTAGAACACAAAAAAGAGAAAAGATTAAACTTTCTAATTTGAGGGAATAAAATAATTTTTAAAGATAAATCTTTTTTCCACATTTTATTATCGATATATAGAAGGATTTAGATAGATGGTGACAGACGTGTTTCACAAACAACCATCTCTCCCCAAAAAAAGCAAGAGCTCAAAATCCTCTTGAGAGAGGAGTGGTACATTATCTCCACAGATCTCCTGAATAGTTTAATGGAGAGCATGGAGAACAGTATTCATCTGCAATATTTAGGAAATTCTGCATTTACAGACATTATTATGCAGGCATTTTTTTTATAACAACAGAAAGTTATGAGTATGAAAAGAGTGTTCCTAAAATTACTTATTTTAACATTCACAGAATAAAAATTATCATTTTGGAAATCGAATAATTGTATATCCTTAATTAGTTGGTTTTTTTAATAGACTTTATTTAATTGCTTTTTTTAGCAAATTGTTGCCTGACATTTTGGAAACTAAAATCATCAAATGTCTCTCTTTACAGGTCTTTATGATTTTATGTTTTGTGCTTTATTCATTTTGTATGAAACAGCATTTCTGGTGATACCAGCACGGATTATCATTGTCTATAATCTACCTCCTGTGTCATCATTCATTGTCTTAGCTGAACAGGTTTGTACCATTCCTATCTTTTGATTAATAAATTTGGCAGACTATAAGAATGGAGAATGAAGATTTTTGATTTTGTGCTTGCTCCATGATCTTAAAATGTTTAAATTTAAAAAACCTCATGAAATATTTTTTCTATTTTTATTTGTTAATATAAATACTGTAACTAGAATCTAAAAAAATTTCATGAAATATTTTTTCCTGTTTTTATTCATTAATATAAATACAATAACTAGAATCATTGTTATGACTTTTCTATGGAGTAGTGAAATTTTAACATGTCAAGAACTGAAGCTCAAAAATGTTGAGCAGCAAATATTAAAAGCAAAAATGTTACAACTGTATACAAGAATACATATGCATATATGCATCAGTCAGTAGAAATGTTTGGATTAAATATCTTAATCACAAAACATTTTCGCTTCCACCAAATTATAAAGGATTGTTCATTGGGCACTGTGAAAAATTGTGAATTATTATTTCAGTATTTAAAACTTTTTTCAGTCTGTAATTAAACATGTGAGGTGCAGTTAAGTGTGATTTATCATTATTATGTGAACTGCTTTTCTTGATTGATTATTATTCTTGTGAAAGATATAAAGAATACTAGTTCTTGAGCATTCTTTCAACAATCAGCTGTGGAAATTCGGAGAATGTAGTGCCACTTATGCATTATTATTATTTAAGAAAGCATTATTGTACCCTTAAATAACAATTATTTCGAGTTTAAAATGATTAATTTTTAAAATAATCTTTGAAATATATTTTGTCATAAATTATTTTAGATGTTATGATTACATCAATGCATATTCTGTAATAGTAATTTCAGTCTTTGAATTTTTTACTTTGTTTTTATCATTCATTTTGCATTTAGTAAGTATTAATTTAAATGCTTTCAATTTCAGTCTAGACTTTTTATGAAGACTTATGCATTCGTTCGAGAAAATATTACCCGAGCTTTACACTATAAACCTCACCAAGGTAATGTAAAGCAATAGTTGAATGTTATTTTTCTAAAATTAAATTCTTTCTAAAAAATTTGCATTATAAATTTATTTTTAGAAAAGTTTTTAAAAATCGTTTCATAATTCCTGAAATTTTAAATATCAGTATTCAAAGTTTCAAAATAAAGTATTCTGATTTCTAGTTTTTTAAATATCCCATCATAAAGAATGATAGAAATAAGCTCATTTTAAGTTTGGATGTAAAAATGCATTCACTATCTCTATTCGTTTTTCATTTTTTGAACCATTTTAAAACTATTTTATCTATTTTTATTTAACTCCATTAATTTATCTTCTGAATGTCGTTTGATTGTTAATAAAATCTATAAAAATTGAAAATCGATTCATGGTCGCTTCTAGATTTGGATATATTATAAAGACTTAATCACAAATTTTATTCTATAGGATTTGAGTTGATCAAAATTAAAATGTTTTCCAAAAGGAGTACATTTCCTCACCCTTTATCTGAAAGAAATAAGTTTAGAAAAAAATTTTGCATCCATGTTTGGGAACATTATACCACTGATGGCTTAGGTTCCTTTGGCTTGTAAACATAACTATCTACTTAGATACTCTATTCATCAAACTGCAGATTTTTAAGTATAATTAGTACATCTTGGTTTAAAACAAATAGTAGATATTAAATTGTAATTTTAATTTTAGCTATGCATTACAAATGTTAAATATGAAATTTAACAATAATTGTCACTTTTTATGAACAATAAACATATTAGTTGGACAGCTGCTCATTCTGTTCAATACTGAGAGTTGATTCTTTATTTCAGTCGTTTCATAAATAATTCCTTTTTATAATATGAAATCTTATAGACTTACCAATAAGGAACATTTGGAAATACAGTTGCAGCATCCTCTATCACATTAGCTATTGAAGAATTAAAATATTTTTAAAAATCCTCATTCAATTTTGTAATAAATTTGATTTACCTTAGAAATAATTTCTCCCCATTAAAAAAATTATACATAGCGGAAATAATAATTTTATAAACAACTGTAACATTTTAGTGTTCTATTCTGTAATGATTTGGAAAAATAAATTTGCCAAAGATTTAATATTTTTCTGATTTTGACCAATACTTTTATATTCTTAATTGATGAAAAATATTATAATCTGATTAATCCAACAGATTTTATTTCTTCCGATGTTACTTGAAATCCAGCACAAAAACAGTGGATAAAATTTGACAATCTATTAATTCAATTTTCTTTTCCCATGAAGAATAATTTACAACAAAACACAGTAGTCTGTGAGTCTGTTCAATACCTCTGTAGAAGAAGAAATTTTGTGAAAATTTCCTCGTGTATGGGGAGGAAACACATTTTGCAAAGTTTGCCTCCCTCCCTTCACTCATGTGAAAAAAAAAATTCTTGACAATGGATATCTTTGTTGGAATAATGCTAAAAATTATAACTTTAATACCCATGGTTGAAGTAGAGATGGATGAAAAATAAAAATGTGTTATTTCCAATATCATTAGTATTTTTTATTTATGCTTCTGTGCTACAGTACATTCTTGAAATTTTTCGGAAAGCAAAATTATTTTCAATAATAATATCTTTTTTAGATGGTGATAAAGAAGATTCAGACTCTACTCCTTGTCCAGAAGTAGAAAAACTGATATATTTTCTTTTTGTGCCTACTTTAGTCTACAGGGACAATTATCCTAGGTATCCTAAATTTTATATATAATTTCATTTTGTAGTTATTGAATTCTGTTCAACTCGCAGTCAGATTGACAGATTTTCTCTGAATGGATTTTGTTCAAAATATGAGAGGAATATATAAATTTGGTGTAAAGCTCATATGCTATATGTTTATCATAAAACGTTATCATATTCAAAGACATAATTCCAAATATTTTTTGGATTTGAGTAGACTTGAAATGTGAAGATTTGTCAAAATATGGATATTAAATTTTATGAAAATTACAGTGTTTCTCTTTGTAAATTTTGTATAGTGAGAAATTTAAAAATTGATATAAGTGGATAAAATCGATTGCAGCTTATTTTACTAAAGAATTTTCCACCTAGTAAATTTGTATTAATTTTCGCTTCCAGTATTAATTTTTGAATATTTTGATGAGATATCTTATTATTACACCTTTGAAATTGTATAAATTTTCTGAATGTTTTTCTCTTAACATCTAATGTATGTATTCATATTCTTTGCTTAATAAAGACATATCTACTTAGAAAATTTGAATTTTTATTTTAATTTCAGAACATCACATATCCGATGGAGCTATGTTGCATGGAACTTTCTTCAAGTGTTTTGCTGCATCATTGGAGCATACATTCCTTGCACATATTTCATTGTAGATACTTTTGATAAAACTGGTATTGAACCAATTCCCTTGGTTAACTTCATGGGCACATTGGCCATGTCTATCTTTGCTGGTGGTATTCTTATGTTCCTAGTGTTTTATGGCATGTTCCACTGCTGGTTGAATGCTTTTGCAGAGATGCTGAGATTTGGTGATCGAATGTTCTATGATGTAAGTATTGCTCATATTTGTCTACTGATATTCTACTGACTTCTTTATAAAGATTTTAATTCAGGAGCACTAATTGAAATTAAATTTTCAACAATCTCTTTTAATTTGTTTCCAGTATCATTTTACAGATGTGAATGATAAGTGATGGAAAGTTTACAAAATCCAAAATTTCTGCATAGTTAATACATTTTATAACATCTAGAGAAATTTTATAGAATCATTATTCTAGAGTTTATAAATAGAAAATATAAAATTATAATGATATGCTGATATGAATTTTTGAATTGTTGATATGCATTTAACTTAAAACTCAATGTTAGGTTACTCTTGTTAAAGAATGACTTGTTAAAAGGCAATGTATCAATTTTAATTTGAAATCCATTACTCATCTTAATATTAGATATGCCTTTCTGCATATTTCATTATGATATTACATACTGGCACCATAATATAATACATTTAGATCATAGCATATTTTTACTTTTGTCACGTAAATGTGACATTATATAAAATGTATTTGCTGCTTTTTTTTGTATATTTATATATATATATATAATATACAAAATGGACAAAGAAAAATTAAAAATGATGCATTACAAAAAGGGCAGTGCTCTTTAAACCTTTTTGATAAAGGAGTATTTCAAAGAATGTTTTTTAAAAATCAGAGGAAAAATTTTTTAAATTCGCATCAAGTAAACATATCTCAGTACAAAGGGTACATATTAAATTTCTTCTATTGGATCTGCTTTTTGTTTTATCAGATTACTGTTGTGTATTAATTTTACATGTAGGTTGTACACAAAATGCTGTTGTTGTAGATCTTTAGAAGTTTAAATGTCAAGTCATTTGATTTAGAAAATAAACTCAATATAGCAGAAAATAGTTTCAATTTACAAAAGACCTTTGCATTTAAATAAAAACAAAGTTTCACTACATATTATAAGAAATGTTGTAATTGAGATTTTTTGATTAAAGAGTATTATTAGAATTTTTGTATTCTATGTGTTTTATATGAAATAACTGTTTTATAATATCTAAAGGATTGGTGGAACTGTACTTCATATGCCAAATATTATCGATCTTGGAATATGGTGGTGTATGATTGGCTGTACTCCTATATTTATCGGGACATGTATGTTGTAAGTAACAATCTTGCATTTTGTATTATCATTTGAATATATGTCATTTCCATAGCAAATAGTATTAAAAGCTGTCATTCAGTTAGATTTTCGATATTAAGATTGACTGTTTGAAAAATTTAAGGTGATTTTTTAAGCTATAATGTTTATAATTATATAGAAAATATGTGTATATATTTAGAAAAGAACTGCCAAAAAGTTTCTTGTAAATAATTTTATAACCCTTTTCTGTTATTTGCATTTTTATTGAGAATTCCTATTTTCAAATTTCAACTCTGCCTATCTATCCGTCAATTGTTCTAATTCCAATTCACTGACACAGAGGTAAATTCTTAACAAGATAGGAAGTTACAAGTATTATCATTTTGATGTTAGAATAAAAAAAAGGGAATTAATATTTTTAATCTGTGATAAAAATTGGAAAAGAATTCATGTTAGACACAAATAATTTAAATCATAAATGTTCAACCTACATTTAAAGATATGTTAAATATAGAATTGTCTGAATAGAAGGTTTAAAGAAGAATAATTTTAATGTCTTATTTAGATTCTGTTTATAATAAAATAAATCTGGGAATATTTATGAAATTGAATAATTTGCGAGAAAGGTGCAATATTTATCAAGAGAATTCATTTTATTGCAGAATAATATTCATGTGGAATTAATTTGTAAAGTATTTCAGATTTGTGAAAATATTTATTTGCCATCCAAATCTAAAACCCTTTTTTAATAAGAAGGTAAATGAAAAATTCTTGAAACTTCTGAATATTGTTTAAATGTGCCAAAATATTGACTTTCAAAAACTAAGGTTGAGTTTCTTCATTGTTATAAAGATTTAAAATGTCTAAATCTATTATGTTGAATCTTGCTATCCGTGAATATCTCTTATATGTTAATTTTTTTCTTAAATTAAAGTAATTATCCAAGGTGTGTGTAGCAACATGAAAAGTCCTTAAAAAGGCTTAAATATGAAAATTATTTTTAAGTACCATAAAAAAGCCTAATTTTGAAAAAAATTGTCCTTAAAAATGCTTAATTTTCTCGAAGTGTAGAGGTGATATTGCCTATTGTTTCCGCATTCGATGAGTACCCTAAATCGATAACTGACATAAATATTTGTTTAATGGATATATTACTTAATAGGACTACAGTTAAAATTTCTAGAAGTGAATCCAGAAGGCAATTTGCATTTTCTATGTCATTTATGTTGAATCTTATTTGCTTTTGCACATATAAAAATTAAATAACTCTTGGTCATGATATGCTTCTACATCAATGACGACAATTTTAGAAATGATATATCTATCTAAATAATCTGGTTCTTACTTTTTAATTTTTATTATGTATTTTTTGTTTTTGTCAAAAGACATTCGTTTTACAATAGAAGACATTGAGCAAATATTATGAAAATACAAAAATATTAAAATTTAAAAAATGCACATTTAAAATAAATTTTTGAAAAATTTCAATAAGAATTATGCATTATAAAAAAACAGATCATAACCTAGGATTAGAAAATATGTTGTAGATTTACATATGCATACATGTACAAAGGTGCTAAATTTTCTTTGGCTAAAAAACTTTTAAAAGTGCTTAAAAGCACTTAATTTTTGCAAGACTTTCTCACTATGCACGCTGTTATCTCTAGAAATTGATTAAAGATGCAACCTTATCAAATATTGTCATAATATTGCATATAGAGTATAATTTTTTTTAATTATTAAAGGCTCTTTGATAATATACTTATTATATGAAGGGAATTTTGAATTTTGTGACAACATATAAGTTTTCAACATATTTCAGACGTAATTTTAAGTTTTTTATCATTTAACACTTAGAGAAACAAACTCTTATGCAATTGTTACAACTTCTAAAACTTCAAGATTTTTTTTTTTGCATTTTTTATAGTTTTTATAATAATTATCTAACTACTATATAAAAACAATATATCTTTCAGAATTGCAAGTCGGACTGAAATTTGAAGTAAAAAGATTTAGGCTTTTTGAAAAACACATTTAAAGATAGGAGGGGGGCATAAGAAAAACCCCATAATTGTTCTTATTACAATAGCGAGATATAAAAAATGCATTTTGATTGAATAATACTTAAAATAAATTTACTTTTTAAATATACATTGATATATTTTAATTTTTATATTTTTAATCTTTTGTGTAGGTTCTCGGAAGAAGCAGAACTGGTGCTATGTTGACTGTATTTTTGATATCTGCAATTATTCATGAATATATTTTAGCCATCTGCTTCAAATTTGTGTTCCCTCTTCTTTTCATGCTATTTTCAACACTTGGAGGTAAATCATTGGTTAAATAGTCAGTTTTCTGAAGAAGAAATATTTTTTTTTTTAAATTTATCCATGTTCAAACTTTAGATAAAATGGGAAAAATAGAATCAGCAACAAAATTTAATTTTTTAAAATGAATATTGACAATCAAATTTATACTTTTAATGTATCAAATAATTTTAATTTGTATTTTATTTTGCTATTTGATTATGAATTCTGTATGTTCACATTTAGACTTAATATACATCATCAGCAATTTCCAGCATTTAAGATACTAAGTGATATTACATTGATTTATTAAAATAGAGAAAACCAATATTTTGTATTTTTTAACAGTATCTAAGGGTAAAGCTATCATGTTGGGATAAGTAATGCATGAATTTTTACATTAAAGTTGTCAAAGAAATCTAAAATACTATTGTTTAACTTTTATTTGGGGTTTTATTATGACTTCCCCAGTCATGGAAGTTCTTATGTTTACTCCTTTGTAGCCATTTGATGATTTTTTAAACTTATAATTTGCTACTGAGGTCATCTTAATTTTTACAAGTCTTTAATTTGTAATTTCATTGTACTGTTTTGAATTTAAAATGTTATTTAAAAAAAAAAAATTGCAAATGCTTATGGAGTTTCTGAATAGTAAAGAAGTTTAGTACATGAAATTTATTTCTTTAATAGTAAAAAATAAACTTAATACATAATGTTCAATATCTTAGTATTTTTTTTTTTCTACTTTCAGTTCTTCTAGTTTTTGTAACTCGAAGGCAAACTTCAAGTTTCTGGAATGTTTTTCTCTGGGGCTCTATGTTCCAAGGTTGGGGGCTTTTGACAGTTTTCTACAGTTTAGAATGGTATGCCAGAATCAACTGCCCAAGGACTTTGGTAAGTATCTCTCATTCCCTTTAATTATTTTGATTTTTGCTATTTTTTTTAATAAAATAATACTAAAAATCTCTCAACTGTAATTCCACAAACGTTCCAATATATTGCACATGACTATGCCAATGCCCTGAAGTTTTATCCTGTATCTGAGCCATTAAATTATAAAGTAAAGGGCACTGCAGTCTTTTAATGTTGAAATTCTGAAAGAGAAATATTTCCCCTTGTTAAGTCGCTATTCATGTCTTCAATTATTCTAATTGGGTTATCTTTCTTGTTATGCATATCTCTAGTAGATAAAGCAAAGAATTAATATTTAGAGTCTATTAAATAAATTATTAAGTCTTCAGTAGACTTAAAAAATGTATGAGACTATAATATAGTTATTATGCCCATTTGTTTTCAGAGAAAACTGATTGCTGATATAATTATTATCAAGAATGACTTGTCACACATTAAAGATTTTTTTTCATTTTGAACACTGCTATTAATAAACTCTACTTCTTTTCTTTACTAATAATGAAAATGTATGTGTTAGACCATTTGATTAGTAGTTGCTAAATTTGACCATATATATACCTTGGAAAGCTGGAATGTGCACCTCGAAATGATATCTTAAAAATCTTAATTAATTGAAGATGAGCCAAATTTTAGCTGTATGCCTAAGAAAAATATTGTGCAGAAATGAAGGATATATTCTTTCAAAAAAATCCTTTTTAGACCATGTGACTCTTTACTGAATTTTGACAGATTTTAATTTTTTTCCTAATTTCCAAAAATACATTTCCAACATTGTTGCTCTAAAATTCAAACTCTTTCATTTCTATAATCAATAGCTTGATTACACGAATTTCTTCCATTATTAAAAATTATAGAATGATTTTGTCTAATATCTGAGCAGTTTATGAGATGGATAACCACTAAATTTATATAATTGATGAATTGTGCATCGACATTTGTTATAGAACTGGTCTCTACTACATTAACTTTTTTAAAATCTTGGGTGCAATGTTTACAAATATAGAAGTATGATATTAACAAGTGTACGCATTTTGCCGAGTTTGAGTTCAAATTGATTAATTTACAGATTTCATAATTTAATAAAATATAAATTGATAGATCCTAATTTTAAAAGAAATAAGATTGAAGAAATGACGAAATTTAAACTTATGACTATTATTTGAGTTGTTTTTCTGATAATTTGGTATATTCAAGTTTCTTTTTCCATTTACAGGATTCTTGGTTAGACTATGTTGTTCCACGATCTTTCCATTGCAATGTGATATCTTTACCCTCCTAATGTAGAATTCTTCTGATGAAAGCTGTTTCAAACTAACTACCAAGAGTATTTAAAAACTGTTTCTGAATATATCAAAAAAGATTCCAGAATATATTTACCATGAAGCTTATTTTTTGATAAATGTTTGACTAGTGTTTGGAAATAGTTTTTTTTATCTTGTATATATGAGATGCTTTGTACTGATGTATTTTTGCTGTTTAATGATCTTGTGTAATTGTAGAGTACTTTTTTTATAACTTCTTATTTACTTATCATGCCAAGAACATATCATTATATTCAAAGGTTTTTTTAACCATGTTAAAGTTTTATTAACTTGATCTTGAGATTTGTCTTGATAAATGAATTATGTATTTGATATTTTAAACTATTTTATCTGTGTAAAGATTTTTCAATTCCTAAAACGCTATAGAATAATTTGAAGAAATATGGAATTTTTTTCATCATTTTTGTTCTTTATCTTTAAAAAATGTTTCAAATATTTTCAAAAATGTTTAGTTTTTTTTTTTTTTTTGTAAAAATTTTAGTAATTTTTTTTCCCCCTATTACATCTGAAATAATTTGTTTCTAAATAAATATTCATAATTTTTCCTATTTTTCTCTTAATATTTCATAAAATCTTATATATTTTTTAATATTTCATAAAAACCCACCTTTTCTTTCATTTTATGTATGTGAATATGTTAGTTCATTGGAAAATTTATTTATTTCTTGATGTCTCAGCAGATATCCTACAAAATGTTGTGCTGCATTATTGTGATTGATGTTTGTCTTACAAGTTTAATTATGTGCCTGTGAAATAAAATTTTACTTTAAAACGTATCTTTTTTTTCTTCTTATATTTTGCATGGAAATCTGGTTTTTTTGTTTGGTAAGCATTGACTTAGCAGTTGAATAAGTAACCTCTATTGCCCTAAAATTCGAATGTAGGAATATCTTCAGGTTAAAAGTAAGAGCAAAGATTTATTTTTAACTAGCCGCCTTTGGCGACCAGCTGGTTCGCCATGAGTAAAGATGTTTTAAAATTTTCAATTAAATCACATATTCATTAGCCTTTAAGTAATTCCGGGCATTGATTGACCTGAAATTAATATTTTCTTTAAGATAATGGAGGGAAAGTTCTAGAAATACACCTTTTCCTAATAATATTCTTTAATTTTATAAATAAGTCAGTTTTAACCATCGGTTATGCTTCTAAAATATTTTTTAAAAAATTCGATGATGTTTCCAAAATATTAAATATGTTTTTTTTAAAGAAAGCGAGAAAGGGAAAAAAAGTATCAAATTAATGATACAGATATTGCAAACGATTTTAGAAATATGCCATTAAGTCGGGATTTCAATGCATATCCTGTCTAAATTCAATCAGGTTTAAAGTAAATAAAGATTTATTGAGTTAATGATATAGATATTGCAAACGATTGTAGAAACCTTTGCTTTGCATTTATTTTTTAAAGAAAATATCACATTTTATATTTTATTTTATTCAGTCATGTGTTGAAAGTTGCATTTCTGTAGATTTATTTTGCGATGATAATTTTTTTTTATTTGAACTTCCGGCATTCTTTTATTTTATAATGTCACGTTCTAAAAAAAAATTATTAAAATATTTCTTTAAAAATTCGTTAAAAATAGAAGCTTAAGTTATACATTAAAACACTGATACCATTAGAAGGCTAATTTTTTAATCTTTAAATTGATGTAAAAATCATGCTTATGCGATCATATTTTCTGAAGTTATAGCGGAAAAACGTCGAAATTTCGCTTAAATTTTAATTAATTCAAATTCTAATTAAAAATTCGAAAAAAGGGGCTCCGAAGTGCACATTCCAGACCTCCAAGGTATACATGTACCAAATTTGGTAGCTGTAGGGCAACAGTCTGGCCTGTAGAGCGCCAACAACACACACACACACACACACACATTGAGCTTTATTATAAGTATAGATAATGAAACTCGAATAAATTATAAATTAAAAAAAAATAAAGTATAATAAATTTATAGTAATATATGTAATAAATAACAAAAGTATTAATTATGATAAAAAATTTTGAAGTTCTTTATAAACCAGTTGTGTTGTTTATTCTTTGAAACTTTTGTCATACAAGTATTTAAGACCTTTTTATTAGGTGAAAAATTTGTATAGTTTTTTTTTTAATATTATCGAAATAAAGCTGACAAGATGAACTCAAGTTGGACATATTTAATCACTGAAAACAATTTGAAAATTGAAGCAAGTTCCTATGATTTGTCATGACTTAGAATAACGTTTTTCATATAAGATTAACCACCAAAATTGATCGACATCATTAATAAAATTATGGGATCATAACATTATGAAGTCGGGGAACCTCTGTTCATTGAATTCAGCTAGTTTGATTATAAATAAATAATTATAATAATTAAATTTTAAAAATAAAAAAGGTTAAATATTAGAAAAGATACAGACATCGTAAATAAAAAGTGCTTGATACTAATAAGAAAGCGATGTAATTTATTTTGGTCTGTACTGACAAATTTCTACTTTAATTGTGGTCCTTTTTCTAGTTGAAATTAAAAGAAACATACCACCCCCCTTTAAAAAAACTTTTGTGTATAGAAAGTATAAAAAAAAAGTATTGTAAACTTCAAAAATTTCTCTAATAAATCACCAAGTTTTAGAGTCTCTGTGATCGAGAAACACTTTTTTAGAATTATGTCTGTTTGCATGCTGTTGTTGTTGTCGTTTTCTATGGATAATAAAAAATTCAAATGTGTCCAAAAGTCTTCAGGAAGAGCTCAGCAAGCCTTAGAGCCTAAAGGCTGTACAGAACATCGTCCCTCTGAAGAGGGCAATGTCAGGGCAGTTGAAGATGTGTTGTTCATTACGATGAGGAACAGTGCTTACAAATGGAGTAGGACTTCTAGTATTGTATGATACTATTTTCGTGTCTTTAAAGTGGCCTGTGCAGTGTTTTACAATGATTGAAGGAAGGTTTCTACGGCCATTGAGATACGGAATGAAGGGCTTTTTGAAAGTTTGCTTGAAAAGTCTGCGTTTTGCAACTGCGTTAACATCTGAGGTGGCAGAATTGGGTTGATCTAACTCACGGGTGGCTTTGGCGAGGGCATCGGCGCTTTAATTCTCTTCGCTTCCCACACGAGCTGGAATCCGCTGGAGGATGCATGGTTTTTTAATGCGGCAAATGAGATTGTTGACGTTTTGGGATAAATTTGAGCTGTCATTGCCATTAGTCTCCAGTGTTGATTGTGAGTCTGAAAAGATAACAAGGCCATCTATCAGAACTGAGGAGTACTGTAGTAGATAGAAGGAAAGAGCTTCTTAGATTGCTATCTGTTCACTGGTGAAATTTGAAGGTATTTTGCCTGTGGGAATTTTGAGTTCAGTTCTTTCACCCGACGAATGGGAAACGTGAATGCCTACACCTCCTTTGCTGAAACTGCTATCCGATGAACCATCTGTAACGATAAGAACTTTATTTCTGTGGGAATTAGAATTGATTGTGACCATGACTTTTTGCAATAACATAGGACTTGGTTCTTTCTTTGAGTTGGGTTGTCGGAGTTTCAAAACAATTTTGATATTGTTAGGAGGAGCGACTTGAAGAACAGGCTCTGGGAGGATTTCAATGGAGGAGTGTTCAAGAGATATGTATTTCGTGATGTCATTGTCGAATTAAAAAGTTGATCTGTTAAGCCTTTCTGTTTTCTTCCAGGACTTGAAGGTGCTGTTTGAAATGTCTGTTTGCATGTGACCAACATAGAACGCTTTGGATTACCCTGAGGAAATTTGGTATGCTGCCTTCTTACAAGATTCGAAAATTTCTAACATATTTTGAACAAAATTCATTCTGTTGAAGCCTGTCTCTTGATAACGGAGTTTACTTGTTTTCATAATTATTACATTTAATTTTTAATTTTAAAGAAATTAAAAAAATATTATAGTAGTATAATGATAAGATCCTACATAAATAATTTTTTTTAAAAACTTTTTTACAGTAACTTGAGGCACCATTGCCCAATAAAGAAATGACATTTTACAATGAAAATGCTACTACAAAAAAGCAGTATTATAATTTTTATGCCAAACTGTTCTACACTGAGATACATTTCATGAAAACTACACATGAGGAAAATTATTAGTGTAAATTACATGCCAAAAATTTAAATTCAATTTATAATATAAAATGCAAAAAAAAAAAAAAAAAAAAAATTACCCTTACATAAATTTATCCAGTATTTTATCTTAACATCGCTCCCCAAATGTAACAGAGGGGATTTTTTTTTTCTTGAAATCTCAAATATTGATCGATGTTGTTATTCTCACAACACAAAATCCTATTTTTTCGAACAAAACTCTGATTTTAAAAGAACGTGATGGGATTTGGTTCACTCAAAGTCTAATATATTTTACATGAAGCAAATAGTACATTGAAAAGTATATATCTTGCTGTTAAAGTTCAGAAAAATAGGGAAATCCAGGATTAGTTATTCAAAATATGGACAAAGAAATATGTATACGATCATTGGTTGCATTAAAAATTATCATATATCACCGAATTTGCGAGAGTTTGCCCCATCTTTGAATTCCTTTCAAAATGGGCACAGAAATATTCCGTTTTAGAAAACATCTGATTTTTCTTATATAGAATTAGAATTCGAACAAAACATAATGCCACATATTATCATGTACTCTAAATTATTGGCAACGATATCCTATTTTATTATTTCCAGAAATAAATTATTATTTAATTGATTAATTTATTCAATTATTTAATTTCAAAATGGTACTTCCGTTAACGATTTTGAGTTTAAAAAATTGCTTATAAAATTCAATGATACTTATGATCATAAATTATAAATTGAAGACTAATAAAATAAAATAAAAACTCATCTAATTTATAAATGACTATTAAAACAATATTTTAAGAATTATTTTTTTAAATTAAATTTCATTATATAATGAAGAAATAAAATTTTAGAAATGGGTGAAATCTGAATTCCTTCTGTAGTGCTTTTAATTTCATTTCTCTACTAAATCAAATTGCAGAAGAAGAATTTCATGAAATATTTCTCAAAACTATCAGATTTTTACTAAAATTACTTTATGAGTTCATGAGTGTACTTATTTCTTTACGACTGAGACCCCATTTAATATATATATTCATATTTCTCTGTGTTTATAATCATCTTTATTACTCTGATTCCTATTTCTATTCAGTAGGCGTTATTTTTCCAGGTGTGTTAGAGAATATAAATTATTATTCTGATACACAAAATAATTTTCTATCCTTTTCATCAAAGCTTGAAGTAAATTAAAGTTTTGGTCCTATCAACAATTTGTAGTAAGCACTTTCATTTACAAAAAAATTGAAGAGTTTCAAGTAAAAATATTAGTATAGAAAAATTATTTTCATTTATTTATATATTTTTGATGAAATATTTCTTATGAAGTTGATATTTGAACATCTGTATTTAATGCTATCTGCTTCATCTATACTAAGACGAAATTTTGCAACCAGATTTCAACTTATTTCTCAATATGTTTCGGTTTTGAAATTTTGTACATTTGTGAGTTTTGATTGGTAGTATGATAACTCAGAAACGACGGAAGTAAAACGAAGATACTTTAATATTATCTATATTTTGAAATCGTAAATTTCTTTCAAAATTGGAACGAAATATGTATATGAGAAATCTTTTAACTGAATTTTGTGTGTTTATAATAGCTGATAAAGGAACAGTGTAACTTCAAGTTTCGGTCGAAATTCACCAAAATGTGGATTATTTATGAGTGTTACTATTTGTGGATACATTTAAAAGTGATAACTAAAAACATCTGAAGCTATATAGATGAAATTCAGTATGTTTCCTTGACAAAAATGCACATCTTTATTAATTTACTGCAATGGATCAAATGCATATATTTAAATTTCATATTTCTATGAAATATAGTATAAAGCAACCTATATTTTATATCTCAAGAAATTGTGAAAAGAATAGTTCATCTGGCTCCAAATATTTGCAATGAATAAAAATATTATAAATAACTTCTTTTTGGATTCCACTATAACAAGTTAGAGGCTTGATTTTTCTGTTGCAAATGGAGAATCGTTTTAAAAAAAAAAAGGAAAATTGGAAACTTTACCGATTCGACTTCTAAAGAAATATTATAGAAATTTTGTAAAATTTCTCTAATTTTCTGTTTTTATATTGCTAGTAAGTAAATGAAATCTGTTTTATTTAAAAAGTGCTTGTTAGTGCACTGAAAATTCAAAATTTTTTCCTTCATTTTAGGATTGTTTAAATTTTAATTTACAGTTTCTTATTTGAAATATCATGAATTAATATAATCATTTATTTTACCAGATTCTTTAAAAAAAACTTGAAAACTCTACTGATTCGACTTCTAATGAAATATTGTAGAAAGTTTGTAAAATTTCTCTAATTTTCTATTGCTAGTAAGTAAATGAAATCTGTTTTATTTAAAAAGTGCTTGTTAGTGCACTGAAAATTCGATATTTTTTCATTCATTTTAGGATTGTTTAAATTTTAATTTACAGTTTCTTATTTGAAATATCATGAACTAATATAATCATTTATTTTACCAGATTCTTTAAAAAAAACTTGAAAACTCTACTGATTCGACTTCTATGGAAATATTGTAGAAATTTTGTAAAATTTCTCTAATTTTCTGTTTTTATATTTACAGTAAGTCAATGAAATTTGATTCATTAAAAAAATGCTTGTTAGTATACAGGAAAATCGAAATTTTTTCATTGATTTTATGATTGTTTAAATTTTAATTTTCAATTCCCTATTTGAAATATAATGAACTATTGTAATCATTTATTTTATCAAATTCTTTTAACCAGGGAACATTACTCTCACAAGGAATCAAAATTAAGCTTATTTTACTTCTTGATTTATCAACAATTTCTGAAAATTCCAAATATTACAATATTACTGAATACTCATATATTACATTTGTTGCTGTTACTTATGGTGCCTGCCAAAGACAAACCAGTGATTTTAGCAGTGGCGGTTTTTGATTATACGAGGCCACAGGCGCTGATATATTTGAGGCTCCTTCAGGATAAACACTACAGTTGGCAAAAAAGTAGCAAGATAAAATTTATCTTGTGAAATCGTTATGAATTGAAAAGGCAATTCCTAATGAATTTATAGCTTTCATTTGTACAGATATTTTGCCCTTTATTGATCCATTTTATATAACCAGCGTGTGACCGAGCTCCGCTCGGAGAAAACAGGTATCGAAGCTAACTCGAAGATTTAAATTTTCTATTGTGATTTATCAAAACAATACATGCCATAAGAAAATTTGTGAAACCATTGGTGAAAAGATAACCGGTTAAAGTGCACCATTGTAAACTATTCTAAACAAAGTTAGAGTTTGGAAAGGGAACTATTCTATACAAAGGTAAAGTAAAGGTAAAGATTGAAGTGTGTTGAAGTTCGATATTTTTGACAAATTTATTTAGAAAAACCAAACATATATACATACATAAGAAACATATTTTAAACCTATAACAGCATGAACATAAAACTTTATTAGTTCGCCGTATTGGCTATAGATGGCAGCACGTTACCGCTTGAAAATTTAAGTAGACATTATGGCGAACTAATAAAGTTTGAAAATATCCTATCTGTAACTCCGAACTGCTCGACCGTAGCACTTCAAAACTGGCGCCAATCGATTCCTCGTGGCCAAAAACCCCAGACTCCCAAGTTTACCGGAGTTTATTAATTCTGGGGCGATTTTCGACTTGGCAACCATTCCTCGTATTATAGTATTAGATAAATCATTTAAAAATCCTTTCTAGACCAATGAATCTTGTATTTTATCATATACATATAATATGAAGCAGCAGCCATTGAGTTCTTTAGTCATTTTTATTCTTCATGATTTCAAGGAAATAGTTTAATTTTTATATCAAGATTATTTATCCAAACCCTGGGGAACATGTTATAACCTAGTAGCACACAAATATGATACAATGTTGTATGGTTTTGATCAATATTTGCAGTATTGTTTCATATTGTGGAATATTTTTAATATTATATAATATTGTACAATTTAGTACAACAGACTGTGCTACCTGGGTACTGCGCGAAAGGCTGTAAAAATGTAGGAAAGAAAGGCGGTGAAAATGTATTCTGAACTTATAAAGTTTAAGAAGAGATTGGGCCGCGGTAGCCTAGTTGGTAGAGAGTCAGTATCGCAACCGAGAGGTAGCGAGTTCTATCCTCGTCTCGGCCAAAGACCGCCGTCTTGGTTAATAGTAGTTGGGGCACGTTCAATAGATCGTGACTGCAAAGTCCTCCAAGATCCCATACCTTTGGGGGTACTGAATCAGGAATGAGTTGGTCTCTGATCTGGATCTAAATTCTAAATGGCGGATGAATGAATGCGTTCGACCGCCCCCTCAAAAGGGTCGTGTCGTGTGTATTTGAGAAGAGTCGTCCTTTCACCTGAACGCTGCTCGCTCACAACGAAAGGCGCACACCTCTTCCTCCATGCGAAAGAGCTCCGCTCATTCGGGCTTGGTGTGACCAAGTGGCATTAGACTTACCCACCACCACCAAAATTAATAAAAATATTAATTTAAAAAGCAAAAATCATTTAGATATGCTTAAGAATATGAGATGTTCCTTCTGTTATAAAAATGTATCAATAAAAGTCGAAAATGAAACATGGCATTAAATTGGCTATAAATGGTAACATGGCAGTAAATGGCCCTCTCAGAAGGATTGTGTCGTGTGTGTTAGAGCAAATGTTGTACTTTCACCTTAACAGCTTAACAACGAAGGGCGGTCACTTCTGCCTTCATTCGAAAGAGCTAAATCTCATTTAGCTTGGTATGATCAAGTGACCCAACACCACCACCAATAAAAGAATTTGCAGACTCAGCATTTTGATTCCACAAGAATTTTACTTCACACTCTACTTTTTCTTTAACTCTTTTATCGATGAATTAACAATTTTCCTTTAAAAAAAAAGGTGAAAATTCCGTGAATCAGACCGAAGGGGAGACTTGAACAATTAAATTGAACTTCGGCTTAGCACTACAACACACGTCCAAGTACATTTTGAGGCTCCTACATGCCTCGAGGCACGAGGCGATCACCTATACGGAAATCCACTTCTGGATTTTAAACCTAGTTTGTGCCTTAGCGTCAGAGGCTAAATGTCCCTGAATGGTCTACAGGCAAAAGTCTGATCTGCAGTTCATATCATGAGAATCACACACTCGCTTGCACAACGCCTTTTTACAAGGGACGGGAGCTTTTTTGCACACTTCATAGGTAAAGCATAGAGCTATGAACAACCAATCCCGAACCAGAACTCGAACCCGGGAAGCACAGATCGCGGGAAATATGGGCTTTCCCTAGATCAGGATGCTGGCGATATTATTATCGTATTGTGTATTGAATCTTACAAATGTTACAGCACGCAAATACGAAAAATATTTTAAGAAAGTAAAATATTAGAAAAATATATTCCACAACATAAAGCAGAAAAATTGATTGTAAAACTCCATCATTATCAACTTAAAATGATCAAATTAAATAAAAATTCATAAAATGCGTTTACAGTTGTATTACACAGTACAATATGCATTATCTGTATACCAAAAGGTAAAGATGAATAGTTAAAAAATATGCGATTATAATTTGATAAAGCAAAAAAAAAAAAAAAAAAAAAAAAAAGAAAAGAAAAGAAAAAAGAAAAAAAAAAGTGCATTTTTGGAAATGTGGTCTAATTGATTTTTGGGACATGCAAGGATGCTGAATATTATATGGGAAAATATGCAGATTATTCCGTCTGGGTTAAAAATACAATATTTCTCAATTATAATATTTTCATGTATTAATTATTCACTAAATTTTTAAATTATTGAAAAATTTTAATTTCATTATTTTGAGTAAATTTTTTTATCAACATCAATTTCTGAAATTTTGTATTCGAAATCTTGAAGATCCCGAAATGCAATGAGATATGTATTTCTAAAATTTTATGAGCAAATGTTTGAAAATCTCGGAATGCAGTGAAATTTGAAATTTCCATTATCATGAATTCAAAATCTTATTTTTTTTCATTATCACTAAATTCATTTTCTAAATAGCAGATTGTTCGAATTGAAAAAAAAAGAAAAAGAAAAAAAAAAGAGTGTTATATATTTTAATGCATATCAGTATGAAAATGATAGTAACAAAAAACAAATACAAAACGTAGAACCTTAGATTTACCATAATTATTGAAAGGAATAAACATAAAAATATGCTCACAAATATTTGCAACAATTTAAAAGCAGATGATAGTTTTATAGTTAAAATGATTTAAACAGAACAAGTTTGCTGTCGGCCATTGTTTATCTACTGTCTTCGAATTTGCACCTGCCTTGTCTCTCTTGTATTTGCTTTCCAGTAGATCATTCTATACGAAGTTTACTCCTTTCAAGGTCGGTGCTCAATAGTTGAGGGTTGAGGATCATGTCTAACAAGGTGGTGATCAGAAAAAATGCCCCAGAATTAGAGCCATGGGAACTCAGACAAATGTTGCAGGTAAATTAACTAGTTAATCATTGAAGTTTCTCGACTAACTCATGAGTGTTGTTTAATTAAGTGAAAATTTTCAAATTTATTTAAAAAAAAAATGTATGTATCTATTTGAAGTGGAATGGCTTGAATTTATTTCAGTCGCTCTTCATCACACTAGATTGCTCTACAAATCTAGGATTTGAACTGATATCAAAATTCTCATTTCAGATTCATCGAAACTATCGATAGAGAGTAGTTTTAGGCAATAGTTATTTTCGGGATTCAGAACGTATATTGTTGGTATTATCATTCCTTAAAATATCAGAATTTGTGTATTCATAGTGCTTTTGTTTTTATAAATGTTTCGGTCTTTTTCTCCATATGTTTTTCTTTTTGCATTCTTTTTTTTACAGTTTTCCTTTAGCATTTCCCTACTGTTTTATTACGGTTTTTCGTTATTATAGAATTTTAAGGATTTCACTTTTTTTTAATCTAATTTATTCAACAGAAGCTTTGTAAAATAGCTGAATCAGCTAAAAGCCACCTCATTTCCACACTTCCAGTAAAGGGATAGAAAACTGACAGTTAAGTAAATTCTCTTAAAAGTTCCCTGAGTTTCCCTTGCCTGGTTCGGCACTTGTAGTTAAAATCCCTATCGAAATCTCATTGTATAAAAGCGTTGTGAAAAAAATTTTACCTATGAATCCTATCAATATCTCATCTGATACAAGATCAGAGATATTAAGTACAATCAATCAGTAATTTGAAAATGTTTTATCGAAATTGGATAAACGGTACGATAGTATATAAAATACGAACAAACAAATATCCTTTTTTCTATATTAGATCTGTGTATTCTTTTCGAATTATAAAACTTGGTGTTCTATCGGAATGGTAATGAAAAAAACTATTTATTGTATCTCGTGATTCGTTTTATATGCGCTCAGAATTCTCAAGTTTAATTTTAGAAAATGGGATTAAAATATTTTCTTTCAAAATTGATTCAACTTAGAAAATATATTTATACCATGAAATAGTTAATAAGTTGAAAAGATAATTTTTTGAAAATTAAGATGGTGCGAAATCATTTGAACTATAATATTTTTGGAAGTTACTATGACGAACGCTAAAATTTAATTAAAATTTAAAACCCCCAGAACTGATCTCACTAAAATTTTCTCTCATTATCTGTAGTACAGTTGTTACCTCTGAGAGTGATTTGCATGACATTTGTGTTCAATAGCTATACAATATTAACCTTTAACTTTGATTTAACATTTCTAATGAATCCATTGTGTCTCCTCGGCGAGTTATTTGGAGATGAATCCTTGGTAAATAGATGCGGTTGGGATCCAAATTTTTAATTTTTATTTTAGATAATTGTACTATTCCTATGACCATCCCAATATTCCTATATATTTTATTAGGATCTGCGCTGTGATATTTTGGATGATGTCAACGCCAAGCTCCAGAAAGGCATTGATAGAATAATCTCAAAACTTGAATTAAAGCAAGAAGAAACTCAAAACGGTTTTATAAACAAGCCATCTTTACCCAAGTATGTGTTTTTATTATTTAAATTGTTTTTGTTTGTATTTCTCTTACAACGGTAAATAATTTTTACTTTTTTGCTTTGAAGAAAATGAATATATATTTGAATTTTGATCGATTTTTAGAGTGTATAAATGAAATAAAGTAAATTTTTTTAAAAGAACTGAAATCTATTTAAAAATGTAATGAGTAGGTGTGTGCTTTGCTACATTATTTCGTTATAAAGCAATTATGTTTTAGTGATTTAAAACATTGATGCTACTTTTAGATATTTAGATATTTTCTTTTTGATTTAATATAAATTCAGAAATGTGACAAAATTTTTAAAATCTTATTCGTAGCCCCAAAATGGCTTTAAAATGTTAAGAGCAAAATAGACAATGCTAGTCTACAATGCTTATTCATGCATTTGTTTAGTGCCATTCCAAAAAATTTCTATTGCTAAATAAATTTTACATTTATCATATTTGTACTACATTTTTATTTCCCTTTCTTCTGTTTGCCTAATGAATTTGCTCTCACCAATTTTTCAGTATTCAACTTTTGTAGGCTAAACTCCACCCCGTAAGTTTAGTTATATTAACGTCCCATTTCAAAGCAACACGAGGGCTATTTTGGGGCGTATCTCGTCATTTTGAACAGCGGTCAGATGACGAGGACGACACCTGAACTGGCACTCCCTCTCCACATCACGTCACACCAGTGGGAGGACGTTTGGCCCCTATGGATTGAACATGCAAGAGACCCCCTCACACGACGGTTCTTCGGTGGAATCGAGTCTCGAACCTGAAATCCTCCGGTTCCGAAGCCGAGACCTTACCACCAGGCCACCGCGGTCCACTCCACCCCGTAAAGCGTCTGTCGAAAAACAATAACAATCTTTATCGTCACAATCGAATTTTATGGTGTGATTTTGTGACCCTAAAACATTTCAAAAAAGCATGAACTGTATGATTATAAAATGCAAACTGTGCATACTCTTCAAACAGATAACTGCTCTTGAGTTAATAAATTTGAAGTTGAGGTTTTCTGTCGAATAAACGACGGCAACGATCAATTAAGGTATCCGACTATGTTAATTTTTAAAAAAACTATTTATTATTTTTAGATGCATTGTCAATTATAATCACTATAAATTCAAAAAAGTTATTTGAAAGTATAATATGATGTGAGAAATATGAAAATGAGTAGTAAATTTTAATGAAATTGAACCAAAACGGTTCACGCTCTACACAAAATGGTAATACATTAATTCTATTTTTCTTTGTACACATGTTATAGAATATAATAATGAATGAAACGAAGCAAAATCTAAGAGAAATTTTGATATGCAAAGAAGATATGGGTAAAGATATACGTATAGATGCATTTTTTTCTATAAATTTCCAACTTAATTTTTCTAAAAAACGCCAATAAAGGAAAAAGTATTTCACCAACACTAACGTTTTTGGTTCATTTCATTGTCTATATTATTTAAAACACTCGCTGAATTTTTTATGTAAATACCTCTATTAGTTTTCCAGATATCATGTTAACGGTGGAGAATTTCTATGAATATTAAAGTTTTCCTAGAAAAGATAAACTGTTTTGAAAAGAGGAAAGTCTAAACTATAGGAAATAACAATTAAAAAAAGTCGCCAATGTGGTTGATAACCAGTATTTTTAACGTTTCCGGATACCTTAAATCGTGTGTTCTTATAAATCATTCTTTCATGGCATTGGATGGAGAAAAAATACATAATATCCGAGTCTGAAATCCTTACTTAACTTTATAGGCAAAAGCAGAGAGATCTAAGGTACTATACGCGTATCAAAAGATATATGAATTCATTTTTATGTTGCAAAATAGTTAATTAAATTAACTAAAAAAATTGACTTAAAAAACGTACAGTATTCATTATTTTAGAAAAAATACTAATTTCTGTGAATACAAAACTTTTTGCTTGAAAAATTATGTTAAAAGGGATAGCAAGATGCTTATCCTGTAGTTTTGGCTTTTGTTTTCTATCCATATTTATTTATTCACGCAAAATATTTTTCAGAGAATCTAAAAGTCAGAAGGATATACCAAGAAAAGAATTTGTTGTAAGAAATTCAACTTTAACGTAAGTCATTGAAGTTATCAGTTCATTTCTAAAATATTTTACTCTCTTCTGATAATAATAGAAATTTAATTTTGTTTTAGATGCCTTTAAATATTTTTGCTAAAAGATAATTGATTTTTATAATTTACTAGCTGGTACTCGGCTCGTGGCTGTCCCAGAAGAAATAATTTTGGAATAATTTGAAATAGTTATCTTGTTTAATTAAGAATGATATTTATTTCCTTATCGACAGCGAATACGTTCTTTGAAATTGAAGGGTATATAAAGGAAAAGCATAAATAGTATTTATTCTACTCTACGAGCAAATATTTATTTTTATATATGATTTATGTATTCTTTTAAAATTGTTATGTTTTTCAAAATGGTATGAAAGAAACTATTTATTGTATCTAGTGATTCGTTTACTTCGTTTATTCTACTCTACGAGCAAATATTTATTTTTATATATGATTTATGTATT